>PVLD010012054.1:0-62181 GCA_004027595.1 Dinomys branickii | reverse complement strand
AGAGGATCAACTGTCTGACTAAATTTGCATGTCTGTATATGGGTCCATACATCTACAATTCGAAGATATCAATGGATAAAGCAACAACTACTGTTGAGACCATATCACCTTGTCTATAGATTAGTTGTGATTGTACTATTTTCTATGATAATGGGTGTCTGTTTGTCAATATGTTTTTGTACTTTTATGTTTCTAAAAGAAAAAAAAAAGAAAAAAAAGAATGTAAGACTGATAAAACAATCAAAGACAGTACCAAGTAAAAAAAATAAAAATAATTTTTAAAAACCATTGGAAATGATTCAGAGGTTCACCATACAAAAAGGTAGGAGTTCGACAATGGTTCTTATATTGCATGATGTTTTCAGATCAGTCATTCTAATCACCAAATTCAAGCATGTAAAATTGGTCGAGAAAAAAGGAAATTTTAAGCATTGACTGTTCCTCTCAATAAACTATAGAGATCAGTACTACACCTACTCCAGCTAAATTTTAAAAAGTCAAAATACGAGTAAAGTCCAAATATTGTGTACTTTTCTCCTAAAGTTAGTATGACAAATAAGTATGTAGTAATTCCCTCCATTAAGCATGAAGTTGTTATACAATATATACTTTACACTTCACAGAGTAAAGTTCATGTGTTTTTGAGGATAATACACAGTACCTGACTCCATCAACTGATACATAGTAATGAAACGATGTTTGTGTGATATAAATCAAAATAGGACACGTCATTATTCTTCCACCACAGAAACGCTGAGTCGGCAGTGGTCTGACAGCTTTGGCCCCAGGAATAAGACAATACAATAAATCACTGGCACCACTTTCAAGGCAATGGACTAGGAGGTCTAGGTCCCTTCTGCAGCCAGACTCTGGGTAAAACACAGTTTTTATTAGAAAAACAATGTAAGGTTTTCCAAGGAATCTCTCTCCTCATGAAAATATTTCCTGCAGCTGGCTGGGAACTGCAGGATTTGGAAGTAAGAAGAGATAAAATTGCCTGGAAGCCTGAGATGATCAGGAGCTGAGGGTAGAAGAGGCGTGAGCAGGAGTGAGGTGTGAGTGGCAGTCCTTGAACATCCCAGGACTAAGCCTCGCATCCAGCAGGAGTGGACTCCAGCAAGGCGGAAGAAAGTAGCCCAAGTGCGCACCCTCCAAACTCTCACAGATTAAGATCAATATGACTCTAGTCTAGGGTCGTAGGGATAGTTAAAAATCTAACGTGAACAGAAGTAGGAACAACCAAAACAGACCTAAATAGACCTCAAAACTGCATGAATAAAAATTCACTGATACAGGACACAGAGAAATAATTGTTTGAGGAAACCAACGGCACAAAAGTGTGAATGTACGAACTGACGTTGGCCTCAACGAGCTAAGGGTGAGGGCTGTCGTCTCTACCTGACACTAAAACCACTAAAAATATTAACAGAACGTATAACTGTCAGGAAGGGAAAATAGAATTTTAAGTAACTCTCAATCGTATAAAGTAAGAAACGAAGGAGATTGAAAGTAATGAAGCATGAAGAGTGGGACTGGCAAAAGGACGGCAGACTTAAACTCGCAGTAGGAAACATGCATTACTTTAACAGCGGCTGTTGTATTATATGTTGTTATCTTCAGTGAAGTTGCTCAGATAACCAGATGTAAGAGTACAAGATTGGTCAAAGAGAATAAGAAGGAATAAATACTACCTAATTATTATTTTTTTTAATGTATATGGTGGAGATCGAACCCAGGGCCTTGTGCATGGAAGGCAAGAGCTCTACCACTGAGCCACATCCCCAGCCCCAAAGTGCATTACTTTGACAGACAGACTGTCACACTGGATTAAAATTATTAAACCCAAATAAAATTTCCCAAAGATATCTCTGGATAAAGATGCTGGAGAAAAACACATGCCATGCAGATTTTGACAATGAAACCTTTGTACCCTTTTAGCTCCTCACAGAGTGAGATTTTAATTTTATATGTGCTTCATTATATAGCCTCAAAATAGACAAAGCACAAATAAACAGAACCACAAGGTCAAGAACACAAATCCATGATCACTTTGAAAAACTGGCCAATCAAGGAAAAACAAGTCAAGGAATCACAATAAACATTTAAAATAATTTGAATAAATAAAATGCAAATACCATCAAACTGTACCTGAAAACCTGAAGGATTCAGCTAAAAGAAAATTTATAGTCTTACATATACATACTGGAAAACATAAAACACAAAAATAAAAAGAGCTGAACATCCATCTTCTGAAGTTATAAAAAATAATCCTGTAAGTTAAACCTTACAATATAAAGAGAAGAAAATAACTGTAAGAGCAGAATAGGATAAAGTAGGAGACAAGTGTACAACGAGAGTCTGTTAAGGCTCACAAAATGTGGACATCCACGGGAGACCGGCAAGCAGGGAGAGGCGAGCGGGAAAGCGGTGATCTCCACAACACAAAAGGAGGCATCGCAGAAACAGATGAAGAAGTGAAAATACAGAACAGCAAAATTAACTCGACATTTGCATTGCTTTGACATAGATATATGGTTGATCCTGCATCACTTGTTGGACAAATATTTCTTTCCCACTCGAATTGCTTTAGCATGTTTGTTTAAAACTGAAATGGACCACGTGTGGGGTCTCATTCCAGACTCTGCATTCTGTTCCTGCGGTACACGTCTGCATTTTCTCAGCACTATACATCACTATAGCTTTATAGTAAGTAATAAAATTAGGTGACTACCAGATGCTGTTTCACTGTTAAAACACTGTTGTAGCTAGTCTAATAACTCCACTGCATTTCTCTATAAATTGTGTAATCAGCTTGTCGCTCCCTGCAGAAAAGTCTGACTCAGTGTGGATGTGGATTGCCCTTGGATCCGTGAGTCACTGTGGAAGAGCTGCCAACTAAGCAACACTGAGTACTCTGATCCGCGGACAAGGTATTCTCTCTACTTAGAATTTTTTAAGTTTCTTTAAGAAATCTCTCAGTATTTTTTGGCATATAGATCTTGGACATATTTTGTTATGTTTATTCCTAAGTTTTTAATGGTTTGATAGCACTCTAAACACAACTGTTTATTAAGTATTTTCCAGTGGTGCGCTGCTAGTATATGAGAATATATTGATTATTTGAGTATTGGTCTTCAATCTTCTGACCTTGCGTAATTCATATAGTGGCTCAGGCAGCACTGTGCTCTTGTGAATTATCTGGGAGTTTAGTTTTACTTTTTCTGTTTCTGCCTTTGGGCCCGTTATTTCTCTGTATGACTGTACCACAGTAGCTCTGTCCTCCAGCACACTGAATGCTGAGGGAAACTGTAGAAGCAGGCATCCTTGCCTCCCTCCCACACACAAGGAAATGCTACTAAATTTTTCAACATTAAGTGTGAGGTTGGCTCTCGTGTTTGTAATCACTTTGAGGATTCATGGTTTGCTGAAGTTATTATCAAGAAGTTGAATGCTGTCAAATGCTTTCTCTCTGTCTGTTGAAATGATCATATGACTTTTCTCCTGTATTCTGTTAGTCTGAAAAACTAAGTGAATTGATTTTGGATGTTATTTCAGCATTGTATTCCTGAATTAAGCCTTTAAAATTTCTTCTTCTTGAAGCAGACCATTAGATAGCTACTTTTAGAGTTTCCTTGTTTTTTAAGTACTACATCTACAAGTTTCCCCCTAAGCGAGCATTAACTGTATCCAATAAGCTTTGATGCTGTTCAAATTAAAATTTCTGATGATACTTGGGCTCTGTCCCACATGTGTATAGTTCTGAGTTAGCCAGAGACCCATGCAGATGGCTCAAATTTTACTGGGCTGTCTCATCCTTGACGACTTGGTCTATTGCTGCATGTCTAGCACATGCACCATCTTGAACCCTTACAACCTGAATCAGTCCTCCAGGCCTTTGCTGGCTGTACTAAGTGTGTCACATATACACGTTACGTAGAAATTAGGCTGAGATCTGTGCAGATTCACCCACAGAATCAGGAGATTCGCTGGCTCTCCCTTGAGGAATGCGCCCATGCTTTCCAACCCACAGGTGGCACTTTCCCTGGCTCCTCTGGATGGAAACATTGGTTGCTCCTGGGCACTGCCCATGCACTCTCACGGAGAGCTGGGCAAGGGCATCGGGAATGCTGGGCCCACCTGGGAGTTCTCCACAAATGAGGGAGGTCAGCTGAATCACGAGCAACTCTAGACCGGGAGAAAATGACAGGTCAGCCAGACCCCTGCCAGAAGCTGAAAGGAAACTTAAAACTCCCCCAGTGCAAAGCACCTTGAAGCAGGGTGTGTCGATGCTCACCAGTCAGCTAGAAAGCAGGGTGCTCTTCGGAGTTCTCTCGTCACGTGCCCTGCACCCCACCTTAATTCCTGATTTTTCTTCTTATTTTAAAATCGCTGCCACCCAAGTCTTAACTGAGCAAACCACTGTTTTATTTAAACCTCTAAAATATATGGAAAGTTCCTACATATTACCTTACATAGCTGATATATTTAGCTATTTTCATAAACATTTCAAATACATTATAATTGGCATTATTTTAAATAAACTTCAATTTCCCTGCTATTTTTGGAGAATGTCACAGCAAGGTGAGAAATAGACTATCAAAATTGATAAAGAGCTAATTATAAGTTGTCTTTGCTGCAAACATCTAAAATCAAAATGCCAACATGTTAATTTTCCCCAGAATTATTCATGTATCTTCCCAGTGAATTCACCACTAATCTTGTTTGTGAGGTGGTGCTCCCCTAGAGACTCAGACACAAGAAGAACACCAGCTAAATGACCTGGTGCTCACCCACCTGGCAGAAAAGCTAAGTGACCGTTCTCCATTTCTGAAAACAGACTTTGTGGTATCTTCTCCCTTACAGTAGAAGAAGAGATACATTTAGAGTCATCTGTAATTTACAAACTACAGGAAAAAATTCTTCCAGTGACTCCTCAGACAAAAGACTGACATCTAGAATATGTAAAGAACTCAAAAACTTAGAACCCCCCCAAATAAAAGACTCAATCAAAAATGGGCATCTGAAATAAATACACACTTCTCAGAAGAAGTACAGATGGTCAATAAACACATGAAAGAATGATTGCTATCTCTGGTTATTAGAGAAATCCAAATTAAAACTACCAATACCATCTTACTCCAAAAAAAAAAAATGCCCATCATCAACAAATGAAATAATAGCAAATTCTGTGAGGCTGCAGGGGATAAAGAAATCCTTCCACATTGCTGGTAGGCATGTGAACTAGTACAACCACTGTGGAAATCAGTATGGAGATTCCTCAACAAACTAAAACTAGAAATTCCACTTGACTGAGCTGTTCCCCTTCCACCTTCCCAGAGGAGTTAAAGACATCGTGTTATAGTGTTACCTGCACCTCCATGCTTATAATGGCAAAACTATAATAGCTCAATTGTGAAAGTGACGTATGTGCCCTCCCACAGATAAAGGATAAAGAAAATGTGGTATTTACACACTGTCTTAGTTATTTTTCTCTGCTGAGACAATACTTGCCACCCAAAGTTAAAGGAGGGAAGACTTATTCTCACTCAGTTAGTGGTCTCAGTACATAGTCTATTGGCTCCAAGGCAGGGTGGCATGGCAGAGGGGTCCTGGGAGAGCAGACGACAAGGAGTGGGAGACAAGAAGCAGCACCAAGCAGCAAGTAGAGACAGGGAGCCTCTTTCTCTCCCTTAAATCTTACCTTAGGGCAGGTAGCACTCACACCCAGGGTGGGGCACTCTTAATCCTACCCAATCAGTGGACCAATTTAGTAATCACACACCCTCTGTGTCAGCATCACACACTCCAGACCCAGCAAACTCTGAAAAGGGCCCTATGACCACATGAGGTTTTAAGGGGACATCTAGACACAAGCCATCGCAAACACAATGGAGTACTACTCTGCAATAAAGAAGGATAAACTTGAGTAATTTGTAGGAAAATGTATGATGCACCTTGAGACCATAATGTGACATGAAGTAAATCAGCCACAAAACCTTAAAAAGCATATGGCTTCTCTTACATGAAAAACCAAAAATATAAATAAAAGGTAGATGATAGGAAGTAGGTAGATCTTTTTCAAATGCAAAGGGGATCAAGAGATGGAGGGAAAGGAAAAAGGTGACAGGGAGGGGGTGAAAAAATAATTAAGATGTGTTATAGACATTATTAACTCCACACAAGGAATACAATCACTGCATAATGCAAATATGTACTAATAAAAAATAAAAACTGAAAATAAATAAATAAATGCTTCCTTGCCACTGATAAGGGAAAAAAAATAATCCTACCAATTTTTACAGTCTATGAAAAAGAAACAAGAGAAATGACTTGGACAATTATCAGAAAACACTAAAGTAAGGCAAAAATAAAATTAATTTTGTTGGTATCTCTTGGTAGACCTTTTAAGTTTTATTCATTTTATTTTTGTTTTTTCATTTGTTTATTTTTATTTTTAGGAGTTGTTGTGGTTTGTGTCTGCATGTCCCCCCAAATCCTCATGCAGTTATGGGGTGGCTTTTAGAGTTTATGACTGATCCATGATCCAATGCTGGGACTATGGGTGTGAGAGCTATACCTGCCCTAGGGCGGATAGTTTCCTGGGATTATGAATGCGAGAGCTATACCCGCCCTAGGGAGGGTAGTTTGTATATGGAAGGGAGAGAAAGAGGCTGCTGGCTACCATTCCTGCTGCCATTCCTCTCTTCTCGTGCTTGTTGCTTTGCTGTGTACCACCGCCATGAACTGTTGCCCTCTGCCACGTGCCACTCGGCCTCAGAACCAGCCAAGTATGGACTGAAACCTCCCAAAACTGTAAGCTAAATAAACCTTTCCTTCCTTCATTTTGGGTGTTGGGTATTTTGTCTCAGCAACAAGAGAGAAAAGTAACCAAGACAGAATTTGGTACCAGGAGTGGGGTTGTTACTGTGACTATACCTGACCATGTGGTTCAAGAGCCTTTGGAAATGGCTTGTGGGAAGAGTTTGGAAAGGTTCAGAGATGTCGCCTGAAAGACTAGAACTGGAATGACTTCGGCTATTTTGTCTGGGAGATCCTGCTCAGAGCTCAGAAGACCAGAAGATTGATAGAAACCCTGCCAGTAAAGACCAGGTTTGGAAAGTTTCTGCTGGAAAGGAGGACTGCATTGGTTGCTGGACTCCAGATGATGTGCGTTATGACTTGGCAGAAAGTTTGTCTGCATTTTGCTCCTGTCCAAAGACTTTGCCTAAAACTGAGATTAAGGGTGGCAGTGGACTGGTTAGTCTGGCAAAAGTAATTTCAAGGCAGTCGAATATTGGGGCAGTGGCATGGCTATTGTTGGCAGCTTTTAGCAAGATTTATATTGAGAATCAAGAGCAAAGAACCCAGCAGGGTGATTTAAAATGTTGTGAGTTTGGCCAAAAAGGAGGCCCCAGTAAAGCCGTGGATTGCAAAAGTAGAATTGAGGAGATCCTGATTGCTGAAGAGGAACAAGAGCATGCAAAAGATGGCCTGAAAGCATCACAACAGGCAGCATGTCTCCATCCTTTGCAGCCTCAAAACTGCAAAGGTGAAAGACCCTGCCTTGAGAAGGAAGCCACAGAGTGCCATGTTCCAGAATGGCAGCAACAGCCACACCAGATTCCAGAATGGCGGCAGCATAGAGAATTTGTTACTCAAAATTGGATTCAGAATGCCCAGAGACCCAGACACTCAACCCCTATGGCCAAGAGAAAGGGAAGTTCAGCCACTGACCAGGTGGCAGCAGACCTTGGCATCATGCATGTGGCCCTGGCTTTAAGTGCATGGAGAATGCAAGAGTTCTGAGGTTAAAGAGGCTTCCACCCAGATTTCAGAAGGCCTGGGAGGCCAGGCAGTGTGCCCCTGAGAAGGCAGTGTGTGAAGCTGCGAGTGTCAAGCAAAAGGTGCATTGGAGACCTCAGAAGTTTAGAAAAGCCAGGACCATGAATCATCTGAGGAAGGCTGCAAGGAGAGAGCAAAGTGGGCCAAAGAGAGAAGCCCTAGGAGCTGTAACCACTGGGAGTACAACAGGGGTGGAGTCATACAAGCCCTTTGGAGGTCACAGTGTGCCCCAAGTTGCTTCAGATGCTGGATTTGGAGCTACAGGACATAATGTTACCCCTGCTGGATGTTGGACTTGCTTGGTTCCCAGTGCTCTGTATCCCCATGTTTGTACCTTTTGTAATAATGATATGTATTTTGTGCCACTGAATGTTGGAAGTGTTTAACCTTTCATTTGTACAGGGGCTCACACCTAAGAGTTTGCCTTACGTCTTGGAGGAGACTTGGGACTTGAACTTTTTAGCAATGCTGAAACTGTTAGGACCTTGGCAACCCTTGCAGATGGACTAAATGCTGTTTGTATACAGGGATGTACATGAGTCTTTGGGGGGCCAGGGGTGGAATATTATGGTTTGTGTCTGCATGTCCCCCCAAATCCTCATGCAGTTATAGGGTGGCTTTTTAGAGTTTATGACTGATCCATGATCCAATGTTGAGATTATGGGTGTGAGAGTTATACCCGCCCTAAGGTGAATAGTTTGTATATGGAAGGGAGAGAAAGAGGCTGCTGGCTGCCATTCCTCCCTTCTTGCACTTGTTGCTTTGCTGTGTACTGCTGCCATGAACTGTTGCCCTCTGCCACGTGCCACTCGGCCTCAGAACCAGCCAAGTATGGACTGAAACTTCCTAAAACTGTAAGCTAAATAAACCTTTCCTTCCTTCATTTTGGGTGTTGGGTATTTTGTCCCAGCAACAAGAGAGAAAAGTAACTAAGACAGGTGGGATTTCTATGCTGGTTATTGTTCTCCCAAGGCAAGAATATTGACTCACTTATACTTTTTAAATTGTAAACTAAAAATATTGGTTATTACTCTTTGCGCCTTATGGGTAATTAATTTTTACAGTGGATCAATGTTCTTTTACTCATTCACATATGTAATTCTTCAGTTGGCCTTAATGTTTCTCAAGAGAGATGAGAATGTAAAATATATAGGACTTCCATGTTATAGGCCCTAGGATTTATAAGTAATAATAACTTTAGCATAAAGCAGATTATATACAAGGAAATGACTGATGGTCAGAGAGAGTTGGAAGGCTGCAGCCGAGGTTGGCTTGGAATTGGCACGGGTTATGAAAGATTAATAAGAAATTACTACATGAAATCTTTAATTAGACCCTTGATTCTACCCACTGCTAGAAATAGTTTTGTTTTCAATGCTGAGACTGAGCACAGATAAAGAGGTTTCTCTGGTACAGATGTAAATAAGCCCATTCCGTTGCGAAGCCTTACTGAACCTGCCGGATACCCACGGGAGGACGTACATGAATATTGTTGCAGCAGAATCCATAATTTAGGGAGCAAAAAGGCACAGATGCTTCCCAACACTTCCAAGAGATCACAGAATTCGTTTCCCTTTCCTCCCAATTTAAGAGTCTCATAAAAATACCCACACAAAGCCTTCTTAAATGAATCCATCTGAAAACCTCTCTCTGAACAGTTCCTGTAACAAGTATTATGTGATTTACGCCTCTAGACAGGCACATGGTTGATTTATGGACGCACGTGCTTTATGAATGTGCAGTCCTCATCAGCCAACTTATGCTTACAGGTCATGGCTGCAGTTCCGGAGCTCACTCCAAGTGTAACAAGGACAATATGCTGCTTTCGAAAGCACCAAATGCTATTGCTTTTGCCAGAGATGCTAAAAATGGAATGGTGCTTTCAGCAAGAGTGAAGGACAAATGCTAGAGTCTTGCCCGGGAGACTGAAGACGTCCTCCAGGGGCAGCTCTTCAGCATGGCAGGGCAAAGGAGCCAGCAGTGTCTCACACAAGGTTCGCCAACGAAGAGTCTGCTGAAAAGCCGATAACCCACTCCAACTCTAGAGACCCCAAAAACAGCTGACAATGCTTTTCTTATTCCTAGGATTTCTAGGTAATGATAGATTTAAACATTTTTCTTGATTTTTAGACCAACAACTAGGAGAATACAAATGTTACTAACATAAGTTCCCAGACACCGGAAAAAATAAATGCAAAGAAATTTTAATAATATTCTGTATCATTGGATGAGAAGAGAAAATATCAAAGAAATACAACAGTATAGCAAATATGAAACATAACAGCGAATTTTTTAAATTAGAACCAGTAATAGAAACAATCTAAAAACAAAACAACAGGTGGGCAAAATAAATAGATAGGCAGTTTTAGAAGAGTTCTGATACAGACCAAGTGGTGTGGACTTCCTTCTCCCTCTTCACCCTTGCCAAACACATCTGTAAACTCTGGAAAGAGCCAGAGCAGCTCTGCAAATCCTGGAAGCTAGTGTCAGGATTTGGGGTCCCAAATCTGACTAGGACCCCAACGCAGAGGAAAGAACACAGCTGCAGGGGCACTGGTACCCCCAACCAACCCCAAGGGAGCCGGAGTACACACAGAGGAGAGCTCGCTCCTCCCTGGCTGAAGCAGCACCAGGGACCTCCAGACCCTCCGCATCCCATAGCATAAGTCCATGCGGACAGACATTGGCCAGAGCCTGCACCAAGGCCCTCCCACCACACACAGGGGGAGGCTGCTTTCCCTCCTGGGCCACACCCTGGGCATCTCTGCAGTGACACGGTAATATTATCCCTCAGTTCTTGCAGACTCGTCAGGCCTGCAGTCTCCCAAATGAGCATATGCTGAAGGCTTAGGTGGTATGAATTTAGGGCTCCAGGAGGATCAAACCCTCTAGCAGAATTTGAGATTTTTGGGGGGCTGAGACAAAGACCTTCTCGGGGTGGTCCCTACTTACTTGGTTACCAAACAAAGGAGGGGAATAGCGAAGAAAGGAAGGAATCTGAGCAGGACCCTTCAGGACCCTGGAAGTCCACTCAAGGGCTTCTCCACGTAAGACATCATGTTAATTTAGGAGAGCTGTGTTATCACCAGGAAGGCCTTCATCATAGCAGTGCGATGCCTGCAGCTACATGCAGTCTCTACCTAGCTAATAGAAGCTAGAGCCAGCGGTCCTTAGCTGTGGCCTTGTCTTGTCCTTTGCTTCACCAGCCACTACAGGCCACGGTCAGTAGGGACCAAGTGACTCACAGAGGTTCACTTACTATGAGTCCGCTGCCCATCTCCAGACAAGGGGCCTAGGCCTGGGACACATTCACAAGTAAACATGGGGAGCCAACTGATTAATTTTAAACCCTGCTCAGAGCTGCTTCATAGTGGTCTCCATCAGTGCAGCACCTGTACGAGTTTCCTCCCACAGCACAGGGCTCAGGAAATACTGTGAGGGTTCCAGAAGAAGGGGATCCCTTACTACAAACCCCTAAGCCACTGTGACCTCACTCTTCCTGGGGACCTGAGACCCCTCTGCCCACATGCAGACCTCCATGTCCAGCTGAAGAAAAAGCCCTGAGCCACTAGTGCAGCACAGGCAGCCCTAGGCAACAGGACCAGCAGGCCAGGGCAGCACACAAGGTCTCAGAAAAAGTCACTTAAACCACAGCAGCAACCCATGACCTATGTGCTAAACTGCAGAGGGCAACTGCATGCTGAAACAAAAGATTTGAGAATGAGTCAGGCTTCTCAAACAAAAGGCAACATATCTAGGATACAGTGAAAAATTACTTTGTCATATCAGAAACCAAGAGGATAACAGCTTGGATGAAGAGATGATCAAATGATACCAAGTCCAAGATAATTCAAATGTTTAGAAAAGATCTTAAAACACTCATCATAAAAATGTCTCAACAATCAACTGCAAATTATTTTGAAACAAGTTGAAAAATTTTAAAAACAATTCAATATCATAGAACCATAAAATACAGCAGAAATTTTTTAAAAATTTCTTGGTAGGCACCCCATAATAGAAGTAACAGCCGGGCATGATGGTACACACCTGTCATCCTACCCCTCAGGAGGCTGAGGCAGGAGTAACACCGTGAGTTTAAGGCCAGCCTAGACTACATAGCAAGACCCTGTCTCAAAAAAAAAAAAATTAGTAAAGATCACAAGAAAATAATCAGTGAAACTAAGGACACAATAACAAAATTCACGCAATCTAAACAACAGGAAAAAAACAGATTTTTAAAATGAAGAGGGATCAGGGATGTAGCTCAATGGCTTAGGGCCTGCCTGGCAAGTGCCAGACCCTGAGTTCAATTCCTGGTACAAAAAAAAAGGAAAAGGGGAACAGAGCATCAGAGATCTGTGATTAAAAAATTAATATTCATGTCATTGGTGTGCTAGAAAGAGAAGAAAATTGGAACAGTACTAAGAAAATGTTCAGGAAATAAAAGCTGAAATTTTCCCAAGTTTGACAAGACACAAGCAGGCATGTCGGCTGTAACCCCAGCCCCTGGGAGGCTGAGGCAGGAGGACTGTCACAAGTTCGAGACCAGCCTGGGCTACAAAGTGAGCCCAAGGCCAGCCTGAACTGCATAGCAAGACCCCGTCTCAAAAAAACAAAACAACAAAAAAAAGTAAGACGAGACACAAGCTGTAAGGTCAAGAAGATGAACTAACCCTAGGAAAATAAGACAATCCCAAAGAAATACACACCAAGACATACGATAAACTTCTAGAAACTGAATACAAAATTCTAAAAATCTTGAAAGCATCTAGAGATGATTACAAGGAAAACACAAATGAAATGACAGCAAATTTCTTATTTTGCAAGGCTGACAGAAAATATGCACTCTACACTGAATGAACATATCCTTCAAGAAAGAAGAAACAGACGCTCTCTGATGAAGGGAAACTAAACAGAATTATTAGCTGGCCCACCTTTAGAGCTTGGCTAAACGAGCTCTTCAAGCATAAACAGAACTATAAAAGGGAATTTTTTAGCATTAAGAATGAAAATGAACAGAAAGAGCAGAAATGTTGTACATACCATTCCTTTCTTCATGAGTTTCGTAAATCATACTTGATTGAAACAAAAATTGTAATACCTTCTGTTGTAGTTACTTTTCCATGTTTCTGAGACAAAAATAAGACGTGAAGTTAAAGGGGGAAAGGTTTATTCAGCTCATAGTTTGTAGAGGTTTCACATCACAGTCGGCCGGCTCCAAGCCAGAGTGCCCTGGCAGAGGGGCACTGCAGAGGAGAAAGAGTTCATGGCAGGCTGAAGACTGCAAAAGCAAGCAAATGACAAGACTCTATCTCTCTATCTCTTATGTCTTACCCAGTGCTACCTTAGGGCAGGTGGCACCAACACCTAATCCTAACGCCCCTAATCCTAGCCTTGTACCATGGACCAGTCCCAGCATCACACGCTCTAGGTCCAGCCACCTCCAAAACAGCATCACCTGTGACCGCATGAGGCTTGGAGGGAACATCCAGGCACAGCCATGACACCTTCTGATATTCAAGAGTGGGTAAAGGACTCTCAAGATTCCCACAGTTCACTCAAAGTGGTGCATAGACTCTAGAAAACCACATACTTATATTCTAGTAACTGACAAACCTGTCCCAGATCTATACAAAGAGATACACTCTAACACATTATTTTTTTAAAAGCCTTCAAGAAAAGAGAAACACAGATACCAGAAATAGAAGAAGCAATTAGGAAATGAAGGATTAAAATGGTATATCCAAGCAGTAACACAGTAAATATCTTAATGGTGAATTATCTAATTACATCAATGAAAATACACAGAGAGTGACAGTAGATTAGAAAAATGGTCCACATAAATGCTGTTCACAAGAAGCTTACTTCAAATTCAGTTACACGGGTTAAAAGTAAAATGGTAGGAAAAGATGTATTACACACATAAAAACATGTTCATGCAGGGTCTTTCCGTGCCAGCTCCGGCCAAGAGGGGACGAAAGCAGAAGACTCCAGATTAGAAGGCAGGATGTGGAGGAGCCACGGAACCTCAGGACATACTCCCCCACCAGCGGCTGGGGCCCGGCTAAGGCTCTTGGGCTTAGGGCCAGGAAAGCTGGTGAAGAGAAGCTGGTGTTGCAAGGTTCCTTGGAAGGGGCTGACAACTCTGGACATAGATGTTCCATCCCCTGTGCTGCCCACCTGGGTGTCAGGGGAGGCCTCACCGGGCTGTGGACACTGGCTCTCAGCAAGATCCACCAGAGGGCCAGGGCTCTCTGGCGCTGCCCCCCACCAGGCTCACTGAAGAAAGCATGAAAAGCCCCACTCACTTCTCCAGGAATATAACATTGGCATATTTTTAAGTCGTGAAAGAAAAAGAGGGCTGTTTTCCTGTTTTTTAACAAAGAGGGACTTCTGAGGAATGTTAAAGTACATGAAATACTTTCCTTTCATGGAGCTTATGGCATTTCATAACTTTCAGAGCATTAAAATGTATCAGTGATTTGATTTACCCAACAAACTATCAAGCTTGGAATATCACATTTAAATGGAATTTATTCCAAGCACAATTGTCGATTGACTAAATTTATTTTTGAGGTGATTTTCTTTTTCCCAAATTGAAGTATAAATGAAAGATTTTAAGAAACCTAATACCTAGGTGGTTCCCATTAACTTAAAAAGGAAAAGTCTTGTGAACAGATGACATCACTGAGGATGTAGTAAACTTTGTGCTCCCCAAACATTTCTGGGGCTTGGGGGATGCACACTCTGCTGTGGGGAGCTCAGGGGGCGCAGGTTCCCACTCCTGATGTTTGCTTTCCACCTCTGGGAAGTTTTACCTGCAGAAACAAGGGCTAGGGCAAAGTGTGACCAAGGGCACGGGAGACCTTGAGTTTGGTGATCCAGGAATAACCCCTTCCTCGCCTGAAGGCCGGGACGGGTACCCTGGATGTGGGCACAGGCAGCGTCCTGCAACGCAGGCCTTACTGGGGCAGTGCCTTCCCAGATAGAGCGCCTTTCCAGCGGTCACGCTGACACAGATGCATGCACGAGTGCGCGCGCGCGCACACACACACACACACGCACACGCACACGCACACGCACACGCACACGCACACATGTTCCCACAAAAGCTACTCTCGTCTTGAGCACTGGCTACCCTCCAACGCTGCTCCTCCTACCCGCTGTGGTGGGCGCGTAACCCCAGCTGCCCCGCACTGCGGATTCCCATCCAGTCTGGGGACAGGGATGGATCCATCTCTTCATGAGATGCTAAACTGTGGGCTGAGTTTCTCCACAGTATCTTGAAAACCAACTAACGCCCAAGTGTTAGGAAGGGGGAAGGGCAAATGCCATGGGCTTGACTGCACCCTTTGAACCCTTGATCCGGTTGAACCAGAAATTAAGCCCCATCCATTGCACATACAAAGAGTTTCTTCTTTATTACCGAGTCTACTCAACAAGTATAAAAGTCCTCTGGCTCCCTGAGGTATCGATGCATCTTTTAGAGGGTGTGTTTAATTTAGATAACATTATAAGGCACTACCATACCTCCTACCACCTTACTTTTGATCCGGGTTATTTCCCTTGTTTCTTTCTGGAGGCAGGAGACACTGCCTCTGTGGCCATTTGCGAATGCTGGTAGCTTGTTCCTTTTCCACCTGTATCTAAGAGCATGGCTTAGATAGGACAATGACCAGGTGTCCAGCCGGCTTCACCCCCGGTGCGCCAAGCTCTCTCAGACTCAACCTGCACAGGTGGCACTGATACCTCCGCAAGCCCAGGAGGGAACCTGAGTCAGGGGCAATCGTCAGTGATGGGTGCAGGAGAAAGATGGGCCCAGCCCCTGTACATGCTCCCTTCCCTCTGAGCACTGCCTGCAGGCCACACGGCGCAAGGCACACACAGGATCTGCTATCCCCCAACTCCTCGTAGTAGTAAATGTCCGGTGCCCGGCACAGGCAGCAGAACACTCAGAGGCCCGGGCAGTCACCCATTCATTGTGGTGACCTGCAGAGTTGGCACTGTCCACTCTGGGACCTTCTGGAGCACTGAAGGGGCCCCACCCACAAAAGGGCCACAGGCAGAGAGACCCTCAGTGACATCCCAGCAAGGGAGAAGACTGCGAGGGAGAGAAGGGGATGGGCCATGCCCCTGAGGGAAGCCCAGGCCGGAGCACACCACAGGTCCCTCCTTCTCTCCACTGCACTGGGCTAAGAGTGATGCAGATCAGCTCAAGGCAGAGTTTGTAAAAAGCCTCTGCATCTGTGTTGCTGGGACGGTTAGGCTGCAAAGCAGACTTCTGCATAAACCTCAGCCACCAATAACCACTCTGTTTTCCACTATTGGTACAGAGGTTATCATGTGCCCTTCAACCCCATGCGGGCACCAAGGTGCCCCCGACTCTCACCAGCCCTTGTTACTCCTTGAGAAATAACTCCAGGGTTCACGGGTTCCCACTGTACAGGTTCTGTTAAGTTCATGCCTCAGAAAGTGTGGACTGAGAGATCGAAATAAAGACTTAACTAATGTCCAGCCCCAAGCCACTCTCGAAGAGGCACTTTCTACGACGGAGTAAAGAACCTCTGAAAAGCTGGGGATCCCCAGGGAGCTCAGCTGCCCTGCCTTCCCTCTCTGGCCTCCTGTTCCTCATGCCCCAGGCCCTGTTCAGGGTGCAGGGATGGACAGTGAGCCCCAGGTTCTTTAGGGTGGTTCAGGGCTATGGAAGTCTTGGATACTGATTTTCAACCTGGAAAAAAAAAAAACTGGCATTGTCCTGGCCCACTCTCTCACGCTCAGGAATTAATTTTTAATATCTGCAGAGCATTTCTTCCATGTAAGAATGTCTTCTCATTCTAGAAGAACTTGTAAATGAATATTTCATGTGACAGTACTTGTAAACCACTTTCCCTTTTTACCATCAGAATAACACATGACATAGAAATCCTTCTAGAGGCGAGAAATTGGCCTCAGCATTTACTGAGGGGATTTCTAAAAGGTAGAATACAGTTTCCTGGCTGTTTGGCAAGAGAACACTAACCTGATGCACCCAGTACGTTTAAATTCTCAGCCTTCCCTTTATCCAGCACCAGTGTGAACCTGAGTCCCTGCTCAGGCTCTCATTTCTCTCAGACACTACACCCTGGTGGAGACAGTGCCTGTCAGGGCAGCACCGAGGGCAGTGTGCAAATCCCCACAATCAGCCCTTCAGCAGCTCGCTGGACTGAGCCCACAGGGGCCACGAGGACTCTGACCTGCAGATTCAGGTAGAGGCGGCCAGTGGCCTCCAGCAACAGGCATTGTAGTGTGAGTGTGTGCGCTGTACTAAGGACTGAACTCAGGGACTTCACACTGGGCTACAGCTTCAGTTGTTTTTTGTTTTTTGTTTTTGTTTTTAATTCTGAGACAGGGTGTTGCTGGGTAGCTGAGGCCGGGTTTGAACTCGGAATCCTCCTGCCTCAGTGCAGGATGACACGCACCAGCTATCAGGCATGGTCCTTCGAGGAGGGCACTGGAAGGCAAAGACAGGCAGAACTGCTGGCCAGAGCCGCTCTGGGATACGAGAGCCGAAAGCTCAGCCAGATGGAATGCTTCTGGTGCGCACTGAGAGGAAGAGATGGGAATGGGACAGCTAGGGCTGGGCTGCGTCCCCTCCAGAAACACACGGGTCTGTGGAGATCAGGCAGGGAGAGCGAACTGAGATCGGGCGGCTGCAGCAGCCCTGACTCCCAAGAGAAAAGCTGACCTGGGCCCTGAGCAGACTGAGAGGTGGCCTGAGTCGGGGCAGAGATACGTGGCACGCCACCTCCCCGATCACCAGATCACTGCCTACCTCCTTCTCCCTCGTCCCTGGGGATGCTCAGCCCAGACAGGGAGCAGGCACGGGACCAGGCACAGGAGGTCCTCCCCTCCTCTCCTACCCGGTCTTCCCCCCGCCACCCGCACCCCACCAGCCTAGTGGGACGGGAGGTCGCCTTCGCCTGGCCTGTGGCCGCCACAGCAAAGCGTGTGCTGACTGACCAGCAGTGGCCTCCTCTCAGACATGGACAACGAAGGAAGCAGGAAACAACAGCAGCGGCATAATTGCTTCTCACCCCATAAGACAAAGCAGGAAGCGAAAAGCGAAAACTGCACACAGCCGCACTGCTATGGTTTGACTGGGCCTCCAAGTCATGGGTTACCAGTTTAATCCCCGGATGACAGGGCGGGGAAGCAGGGCCAGGCTGGAGGGGTTTAGGTCCCCAGCACACAGCCCTCACACGTGGGTTCCTGCCATTCTCCAAGGAGTGGTTTGTGATGGAAGGGGGCCGGCCCCTGCACTCGCCCAGATTCTCCCAGTGTGTTTTGCCACCTGCATGGTGCTGCAGCAGGAAGGCCCTCACCACTGCCAACACTGCACCTGGCGTCCCAGCCACCGGAACCAGGAGCCAAGCAAGGCTATGGTCTTCTGATGAAGATGCAGCCTTCAGGAATATAATTTGAAGTAGAAAACATTAAAAGTCTAAAGTATCTGCAACTACAGAGGAAGCCCCATACAACTGGGGCCTGATCACTCACACTATTCTACCAGCATACTCAGCCAGGAGGTCTGTAGCAAAGGCAGGCAACAGCTGTGGAGGGGAGACAGAGTGGGTCTGGGCAGGGAAGGACAGTCAGGAGAGACCTATGCGAGGGGCATCCATGGAGATCAGTGAATGGGCCAGTTTTGACATCGAGTGATTAGGGGACAAGGAGGAAGCAAAGGAAGTCAAAGACGACCTATCCTCTGCTGGCGGAAGACGGTGCCGCTAAACAGCACTCCCTGCAGAGCAAGCGCTGAGGCATTAAATGGGCAGGAAGAGCGAGGTCAGACTGCAGGGGCTGAGAGCGAAATCATCCAGAAGGGAAATTTCACACCCACCATCCGAGGAGCGAATGGCTGCAATCACATGGGCCCTCACTCTCGCAGCCCCACCGCCTGCCAGCAGAGGCGCTGTTCCCAGCAGGGCACTCACCTCAGCACCACAGCTGTCCTGGGCAAGCAGAGAGGTCGTCAAGGAGCTGAGACAGGACAAGGAGTCTTGCAGGTGCTGGGACGTCTGGAGACACCCGAAAATTCACACCAGACCTTCAAGGACTCTGCCCACTGAGGTGCAAGGCTGCCAGAGAACTTTGACCACGGGTGTTTATTAAAGTCTTCCGGCCCGATGTCCGCTGCCTTCTCTCCACCCCTGTGAAAGGGGCCCTCTTCTCTTTGCTGCAGATGGCCTCACCGCCCTCTGTCTGCCGGCAGCCAGCACAGTAAAGCCCGCACCGTGCTGCCTTCACACAAGCCTGGTGGTCTCCGCTGGTGTCGGCCCTTCCCCGCACCATGGGTTACAAGGAAAAGCCTCCTCTGAGAGCAGTCATAAGGCTGAACACTAAAGGCTGACACCGCAAAATGAATTTAATACGCTCAAATATTTGAAAATACAAACACCACCTTAACATTAGAAATTCAAAAACAAAACAAATGGATAAGTAAAAGGCAGAAAGATAATGCTGACTGAACTCAGGGGTAAATTAAAAGACAAAGTTTTCTCAGGAATGAGTAGCGAGTGCTCGCTTGGGCAGCACATGCACTAAAATTGGAACAATATTGAGAAAATTAGCACGGCCCCTGCGCAAGGATGACATGCAAATTCGCAAAGCATTCCATATTTAAAAAAAAAAAAACCAGTAACGAATTTACAAGATGCTCAAAAGGCAACAGACATAAATAAAAATGCAATAAGCCACTGAGTAAAGGTAGCAACACAAGCACAACAATAAAACTGAGTAAATTAATAAGTAAAGGAGTCAGAGGGACAGGAGCAGAAATGGAAGACAAGCAAACAAGGGAAGATATGTGCTTACTGGATCCCTAATGAAGAAATAGAATATTAGAAGGGAGCTTGAAAATCTCTGGTAAATCTTTGGTAATCTCATATTCTAGTAAAAGTATTAGATTTTAAGGAAGAAATAAAATCATCAGGGCCCCTGGCAATAACAGACTGTCACTAGGCCTTTCAAAATCAACATATAAAACAAGGGGGCTGGGGATATAGCTCAGTGGAATAAGCGCTTGCCTAGCAAGCGCAGGGTCCTGAGTTCGATCCCCAGTACCGAAAAAAAAAAAAAAAAAAACATATAAAACAAGATTGGAAAAAAAAAAAAGAAGCAGCATTGGTTCAAACAAGACCTCGCTGCACAGTTCATGCTGGCCTTGAATGCACTAGGTAGTCCAGGCTGGCCTTGAACTCACAGAGATCCTCCTGCCTCAGCCTCCAGGCACTAGGATTACCGGTGTGTGCCCCACACCCGGTCAAGATGCAACATTTTTTAAACAAATCAATGAAAGAAAGTGTAAACCAGATATTTAAATCCAGCTAAGCTATTTTCCAAATACAAAGGCCATCAAGAAATAACTTTTGACACATAAGAACTTACTAAATTCAGTAACAATTAGCCCTTTCCTACAAGTCATCTAGAGCTAGAAGTGTTTCTGTAAAGAGAGTGAATATTTTACTGTCAATGGGCCACACAGTCTCTAATACTCAACTCAAAAGGCCATCATAAACAATGAATCAATTAGGGTGGCTGCATTCCATTAAAACTTCACTTGCAGAAACAGATTAGGTCAAATACTAAACCTAAATTATCAAAAAAGAGCAAAGACCACATATTGTGGAGAAGAACATCCCAAGTATGATTAAATGCACAAAATTAAATATGACATCTGAGTTTAAGACTAAAATCATCAGTCACATCAATAAACATGAAGGAGTTTAATTTCTATTAAGAGGAAGAGGCTTGGGAGCACCTGCCTTGCACAAGGCCCTGGACTCTACTCACAGCACCACAAAAGAATAAAAACAAAAGATGTTTTAATTGGGTGCAAAATAAGATTCAACTCTAAGCTTCATGGAAGAGATATGCTAAAGACAAGGTAACCCAAAAAGAACTTTTTAAAAAGAATTAACAAAAATATATGACACAAGGAGAAACAAACAGAAAGGCATGCGTGGCAGTCCTCACATCAAAGTGAATGTGACAGAGGTGGGCATTTTAAAGGGTGAATGTCACAATTTACATATAACACTAACATACATTTGTAAACAGTTGCCTCTATGGAAAATATAAAATGTTTCACAAATTGAAACCCAACAACAGAAAAATATAATACTCTACATCCTGTATAAGATTATCACATGGACAAAAAGAAAGAAGATTTTAAAAACTTAATATGATCAATAGAGGAAATCTTGTGAACTTATATTGAACTTTATACCTTAAAAATAGAGGAAATAAATTCTTCTCTAGTGCCATGGCACTTTCACAAACACCCAAAGAAATGTTGACATATTAGGTTATGAAGGAAACATCAATAATTTCTATTAAGCAAAATATTTTTAAAACAAAAATAAAAATTCTTTAGTCCTAATGCAACTAAACTAGAAATTATTAACAAAAACAAAAGCCAGAATGATCCTCCTACCTAGAAAGTTAAACATTTTCTATTAAAACAACTGTTGAGAGAAGAAATAAAAACAAGAATTACAATTTATTTAATAACAAAACTGCAAATTGAAATCTAAGTGGTGCATTTAAAGCAAGAATCAGAAGAAAATCACTGCACTAAATATATTTATAATAAAAATGTTAAATAAATTAAATTCCTAATTCCAAAACTGGAAAAAGAATAAAGTAGCATAGAGAAATAATTTTTTAAAAACCAAATACATGACATAGAGAGTAAAAAAACAGTAACTTAAAAACCAAATCCTGGTTATAGTGAGTTTTTTTAAGTAAACAAAAGACAAATCACAATCTAATCTGATGAAAGTGGAAAAGAAATCACAGGTATTCAGAATGAGAGAGCATCAGAAGGAAATAATCACTAAAACCAAGGAAATCTCTTAAACCGCAAATGACTCATTTCAAATCTATGGCCACACACGGGGAATGCGCCGGCCTTGTCTGATCTCAGAAGCTAAGCAGAGCCGCATTCTTAGTGTTTGGACAGGAGACAAATGACTTATTTCAAGACCTCTGAAAACGAATTTTAAAATCTAACTAAAATGAATAGTTCCCTAAGAAAAACAGATCACCAGTATTTTCCTCTTCAGATTAGAAAGCTGTTCAGCCTGATTAATTTCCTAAGACATAGAAAATTGTTGAAAAAATAACTCACCCATCCCTTAAAAACAAGCTCAGATGATTTCATAAGAAAACTGTGAAACCCACCAAGATTAGATAGGCCCAACGCACTATAAATTACTCCAAATCATTGAAAACAAGTTGAATTTTAACTCCTTTTTATGAAGGAAGTATAACAATGATACCTATACTAATCATGAAGAAGGATGATTTATCCCAGAAGTCAAGTACTGTATTAAACAGTTCATTAATATCATGCACTCTATTAATAGATTTAAGGGGGCACAATATGATTATCTTCATAATCCTAGGGAAAAACCTATTACAAAATTCAGTACCCACCCATCATCATCACACCCAAGAAAACAGGAATGGAGAGGTACTTTTTGGGGGGACAGGGTACATTAAGTTGCTAAATGACCCAGCCTGAGCTCAAACTTGTCCCCCTCCTGCCTCAGCTTCCCAGGTGCTGGGGTGTTAGGTGTGCACCACAGAGCCCAGCAGAATGCTTCCTTGCTGTGACAGAAGACGTACATAGCAGACCCTCAAGCCAGTGTCTTATATGACAGCGGAACGCTAGAACAAATGCTAAGATCAGCGTGCAAAGGTCTCCCAGGCCACCCTTGCACTTGGACATTTGCTGGAATTCAGGAGTGTGTAGCTGCACAGCTAATACTAACTCACAATAGGCAGTGAGGGCAGGTGGCCAGGTCCCAGGGAGAGGGACAGTGGTAGAGTCCACACAGACAAACATCCATCTGAGGCGTCCTCTATTTCCCCCAAAGGGGTCACACAGAGCACCCTTGCCCACGTGTGATGCTTCTACTCAGGGCTGCCCACTACAGACTCAGGTTTGTAATGGATCATTCTTCACCTCACAGGTGCCAGAATTCCAGATTCCCAGAAGGAAAGCAGGTTGTTAGCATAAATCACATTGTTTGCTCAGTAAAGTTCTCCTATAGTCAAAGCATGGAAATACCCTGGAATCTAGATGCCAATCAAAAACCAATCCAGCAAGCAAACCTTTCTGGTGATGGCTGTCTTAAGCCTGCTTGGCTGGCCCTGTATCACTACTATTTGCTATTAGAGAGGGGACATCAAACAGAGACATACTAACTTACAAAAATCAGTGGCCTTCATATACACAAAAATACACCAGAGGACATACCAACAAAGAAAATACATGTACAACATCAAGAAAAATGAACTATTTTGGAATATATTTAATAAGAAATGTATAAAATTTAATACAACATGATTCTAAAACATTCTTGAAATATATAAAAATAGACTTGATCACATACAAAAACACACCCTATTCTCAGCTTAGATGAATCAATATTATATACCTGACAGCTGTTCCTATACGAATGTATAAAATCAATGCACTCTCAACCAAAAACATTAGCAAGCTATTTTAGAGGTTTTTTTTGTTTTGTTTTGTTTTTTTAGAGTTAAGCAAGCTAATACTAATCTTCTTATAAAAACAGCAATATGTAAACATATACAAGAAATTACCAAAAAACAACAAAAGGAAAAAGATTAGTCCTACCAGGCATTTACCCGGATAGACCTGCATGTGTCCAGCCACGTTCTGACCCCTCACTATGCTTCCGCGAGAGGCAGTGTTCAGGGCCAGGGGCAATACTCAACAATAGGGATTATACCTAAAATACACGCTGGAGAACTCAGGCCCAGAAAGTCAGGGAAGTGGTTGGGAAACCTGCATAATCTGACAGGGGCCAAAGGTAGGTGTCAGACAGTCGCTATGAAAGCAGGGGAGTGAGCCAGTCAGAAGAGAAGGCTGTCGGGGAGCTGTGCGTGTGCGGTTTGTGTGTTCAAGAGTCTTGCCTGGAACCTCTGTCCACACCTTGTAGCCTGCTGGGCTAACAGTGGAGAGGCTGAAGAGGAATAGGTTAAACCAAGCTTAAAATGAAAGTTACTAACAAGAAAAACTAGCAGAAGGAAGCAGCTTTGAGTGACAGCTTTGAATCCAAGATTGGGCTCAATACAGTAAATATCTGGTCTGGTTGGTTCTTCTCCAGCAACATTTCCTGACTGGTATCAATAAACCTGTTCTAAAGGTCAGGAAAACTGATGCTCAGAGGTATTGAGAAAGGTGCCTAAAGTTTCACAACTGGGAATGGAAAAGCTGCGATCTGAACAGGGGTCTCTGATGCTAAAGCTGATCCTCTGTCACTGTGCTAAAGATGCCGCTTCCCCGAATGGAAAGTCATTCCTGGACCTGGGCACTGTGCCTCCTCCCCCCAGGAATGCCCAGGCTGTGCTCATCCTTCTTGCCCACGTGTCGTAGGCCGGACACTGAGGTCTGACTGAGGCTGAGGATTTCAAAGCCGTGTGAGGGCCGGCTCTGGAAGGGCACATGGGGACAAAGGAGGCAAGAGAATTAGGGGATGGAATAACAGATGGAAGCCTGGGTCTTGCACGGCTAACATGCTTTCCCTGTCCACGTAACCGCCCCAGAATCGGGGTCCTGCAGAGCGGGTGCTGCCCTGCACGCGGTGCCAGGGAGGCAACATCTGAACCGCCCTCCTCTGGGTGAGACCGGGAGACAGGGGCCATCCAGACCACTCGGGCTGAGGATGCACTGGCCTCCTGGAAAAGCGAGGCTCCTGCAGCCCTGGGGAAGCCTTTGACATGCAGCACATTCAGGTCCCTGTTGACTGTCAGACTGATGAGAGGCGACGAGAAGACAGAGACCATTTGGATGGCCGCCACATTCTGGTGAGGACCCAAGACCAAGTGCGGAGGTCAGAAAGCAAGGCGAGAGCCTCCCTTGGCCGTGATCAGAAGCCCCGAACGCTGGCCTCCGCATACACACTGCCTCATTCAGTGAATACCCAAGCCAACTCTACTCAGAATTTTCTTTAATTTTCGAAAAGTAGAAACGTGTGGCACTGATTTTGTTGACATTAATTTCAGGAACAAATGAAACCTCCATCTTTTTTTCTGGGGAAACTATATCCCTATAATTGACAGAAGTTTTTCTAATCAATATTACTAAATTACACAAAATTATATTGTGGGTTACTGAGACAAGTATAATCAATTCTCCATGCATCTGTGCCATTGGATACAGACAGGAAACAATATAATGCTTACACGCAGGAGCTGCTGCTCCTTATCACCAGGATTCTGCAGTGTAGTAATGAATATAATGAGAAGAAATAGAGACATAACAAGCTTTTCCCAGTGTCAAGGTAGCTAAATCAATATGCCGACTCTGGCTGTTCTAATAGCCTGGGTTAGTACAGATAAAAGGGAAGAACATTAAGAAGTAATTGGAAGGAATTAAATGAGCTATAAAGACGGCATCTATATACAGAAAAAGAAGAACTCAGAGGTCTAAAGTGATCTAGGAATAAATGAGATACCCAAGACCATAAAGTATCATACAGCTCTCCTCACAGAGCCATTCCTACTCTCACACCCACTAGCCGAGGAGGTGGTGGGTGGGGCAGTGAGGAAGCACAGGCCTGGACCCAGCGGACCACATCAGCGCTCAGAACAGACACTGAGAACTCTGCTAACTTGGGAGTACTCTTGGTGTTATTAAAGAGGCACAGTGAATATTAGGCCAAGTTACCCAGATAATGTATATAAACACCCACAGGCAGGAAGAAAAGTGCTGGAAACATTATTGTGTTTTTTAAATCGTCCATTTGAGACACTCCAGTTCTAGGGACTAAGCTGACGGGCTATGCTCTGCTGTGGACCACCTTCTTTATATCAGAGCAGGGTCAAAAAAAAAAAAAAAAAAAACCAACTTTGAAATACCCCTCAAGGAAAAAGGAAAACATAGCTACTGAAATAATCCGTGTTGCTCTGGAGTTATTAGCTTTTGGAAATCATCAAACACTGACCCTACAAGGAAAAACAAAGAAATAAATAAGAAAAATTTTGAGAAACTGGACTTTGAAGTGACCACATGAGGAACTCTGCAACCTGACTTTCCCACAGAAACAACCAGAGTTGGTTTTTAAAGAAAAGAGAGAGAAAAAAAAGATTATTTTTTGAAATAAAAGCCTCTGGAAATTTTCCTAAGGATATACAGCAAGGAAACAGACACTAATTTAAGAAAATCTATTAAATCTTGGTAAGAAGGGTGAGGGTTTATGGCACTTGAACTACAATTCTTTCCTGCTTCCCCTGCCCCAGGTCCAATGTGGTGGAGTGTTTGCCCCACTCCCAGGGAGACAGGACGCCCTCCCTTACCTCACAGCCAAGGACTACAGTGGTTCTGGGAGGTACTGGCCATCAGCGTCAAGGATTAGAGCCTGATCAAGGAGAGTTTGGCCGAGAAACCAGGGTATCTCTACCTTTCTCAGCTACCCCTCACAGCTGGAGGGTCGGCCCAAGAACGCTGGGTTCCTGATTGCCCTCATCCTTGCTTAGCTGTAGGTTGGAGAGAAGCAAACAAGAAGCATAGAGACTGCTCCTCCTACCAAGGAATCTGCTTGTTAAAAAAATAAGTGAGTACAGACTTTGACAGGTGATTCACTGAAGAAGACACACCAAATCAGCAAATAAACACATGAAAAGATGCACCCAGAAACGCAAATTAAGACAGCAGTGAGATCCCGTTGTATAGCTAGTGAGAACACGGACACAGAATTATCATTCATTGCTAGGGGGATGCTGCAAGGTGGTACAGACCCTCTGGAAGACAGTTTAGAAGTTTCCGACAAAATTGAACATGCCCTCATGGTATGATCCTTTAACCACGCTTCTTCATATTTAACTCAAAGGAGTTGAAAACATATCCACACAAAAACTTGCTCATGGATATTTACACTAGCTTTAACTGTCAGAAATTGGAAGCAACCAAAATGCCTTTTAGTGGTGAGTAGATGAATGAGCTGGGAGTATATCCAGGCAGTAGAATGTCATTCATTACTGCAAAGAAATGAGCTACTAACTACGAGAGGACATAGAAGATGCTTAAATACATAACTCTAAGTAAAAGAAGTCAATCTGCAAAGGGTATGTACTGTACAGTTTCAACTCTAGAACATTTTGGAAAGTCCAAATCTATGGATACAATAAAAGATCAGCGATGGCCAATGGTGAGGAAGAGGGAGGGATACACGGATGGAACACACAGTACTGGTAGGACAGCGAGACCATTCTGTGTTTGACACCATCATGGTGGATATGCACCATTACGCACTCGTCAAAACCCATTAAACATTTTCCAAGAACGTGTAGCACTAAGGGTGAACCCTGGTGCAGGCTGTGGACTTCCGTGATGATATGCCCATATAGGTTTGTCAGTTTTATGAAATATACCACTCTGGTGTGTAGCATGGATAATAGGAGAGGTTATTTCTCTATAAAAGTTAGGGCACACAGGAAAACGCCCTTCTGCTGTGAGCTCCTGAGGATCTAACAAAATTAACTCTTACTGGGAAACTACTGGAGCCTAAAAGCTAAGCGTGGTAGTAACAGGGGCAAACACCTTCACAGAGAATTCAGGGATAGGTACAATCAAAGATAATTTTTTAAAAAAATAGAAAAATGTCAATGTAAATACTACCTTCTCAGTATTTACATCAAATATAAGTTGAATAACTGTACCAGTTAAAAGGCAGATATTAACTGAAAGGGTATTTTAAAAATGTAATCTAACTATATGCTCTTTACAAGAGATTACTGCCGTCATGTTAGATTCAAAGGTCCAAATAGGTTGAAAGTAAAAGTATGGAAAAAGCTATGCTGTGCAAAAAAGTAAACAAAACAAACAACCCAAAAAAGCCACTGAGGTGGCTATGCTAATAACAAAGAAAATTACTATATATAGGAAAACTGCATAGTTCAACTCTAATGTAGCTGGAGGTTGTAGCTCTTCAGTAACTGATAAAAAAACAGAGTATCAGGGATGTACAGGAGACTTAAATATATTAACAAGCACAGCATACGGAATTTGTGCAACATTCCACCAAACAACAACAGAACATACACACTTTGCAAGAACAAGTAAACAGGCTAAATACTGGAGTGACCTTAAAAAAAGTCTCAGTAAAATTAAGAGAATTGAAATTATGCAAAATAAGCCCTGTGAGCACCACGGAATCAAGTTAAAAATCAAAAACAGAAGTAAACATAGGCAATTCCCAAATATTTGAAACTTTAAACAATCCACAAATAAAAAAAGAGATGACATAGAAAATTAGGAAGTGTTTTTAACTTAATGAAAATGAGGTTCCAGCACACACTAAACTTAAGCGATGCTAAGAAACAGTGCTTGGGGGTGAGCTTTGGGGAGTGGTGTGTTTCTATGTTAGTAAATATTTGTGTTTGAGTGAGGTGCAAGCTTATAACTAAAGTATCAAGATTAGAATATATGCAAATACTAATAGAAACCGAGGCCCCACACGGAACCAGACCAGACCTTCTGACACGAGAGAAGTCTTTATTGGGGGAGGGACAGAGTAGCAGGCTACCTAGCAGACCAAGGTAGCCCCGGGCTAAGGAAAGCGTGGGCCTTTAAGCTCTTTTTTCTGGCGGGGGTGGGGTGGGGTAAGGAGATGTTCCTGGGCCAGAACAGGCTGAGCCCCGAGCAGCCGGGAGGACGTCCAGGCCAGAATAGCCTGCACAGCAGCAGTGAGGGGCGTACTGGCCAGAATAGCCCAGCGGCAGGAGTTGCCCATGTCAGAACGACCCGAGCAGGTGAACTGCCAGAGCAAATGAGGGCGGGGAGAGCTTTTGTGGCGAAGGGCAACTGAAGTGGAACAGGTAAGGCAGCGAGAGAAATACTGAGAGTTAAAGTTTTCCCACAAGGTGGGGTGAGGCTGGCTGCCTTCTGACTTATCAAATACCTAAATAGGTTAAAAATAAAAATATGGGAAAAGATTTGCTATGCAAAAAATAATTTTTGTAACAATAATTGTACTGTGATTAGATTTGTAACAGCAACTGTAACTGACACAGTACCTACTGTTCATGCTTTTATGAGGGGGGCTCCCCCATGCTGCCCAGGAATATTCACCCCAGTGTTACACACAGTGAAGTAACTTATCAAGGCACCATTATACTGTAAACTACTGAAACAGGTCACTTTCCTGCAAACCCAACTTTGAGCAAATTCTACTTTCTCTTGACATGTAGCAATTGAGTATTTTAGTGGAGGGCAATATGACAACTGGATGCATATGTACAATGTGTGATGTTCAAGTCAGGGTAATCAGCATTTCTGTGCTTCCACATCTACTTCATAGGAAATGAAATTGGAATAGATTTACAAGGCACAAAGATAAAGCAAGAAAAAAATACAGCAACCAAATAAACAGTTTTATCAGAAATATTTAGATGACTGAACTAAAAGTTGGTTAACATAATATAGCCCAACCCCAACCTGCATTATTTTCTACTTCACGATACAGAGAGAGACTTACAGATTTGGGTTTTCTTCATTCACCAGAAAAAATGTGAAATGTGAAAACCTGATAAAACATCAGACTGTAAAAGTTCTAAAATCTTACCTCCATCAAGACAAACAGCGCTGCAAAGAACAGAAGCGTCGCCCATTCCACCCTGTGTAGAATTATCTCAAAATCATGGATGTCAGCTAAGACTAGCAACCAGATGGCACCCAGAATAGCGATCCACCCTGAAACACAAGTCAGTGGACAGACAGATGTAGTTTATGAACACACTGATTAATTTTTGTTCTCTGATCTATTCTTTACTAAGCAGAACTACTGGAAGCTGTATATATTTAAAATGTACAATTTCTATCTTGACTTACACACATATTCATGAGACCAACACTTCAGCCAAGACCATGAGCACATTCGTCACCCCAGAAGTTCATACGCGCCAGGCCCTGGGGCTCTGCAGTCCCTGTTCCCTCACACACATCCAGGAAAGCACCCACATCTTTCCTCCCACTACAGACAACTTCACATTTTCTATAGCCCCTATAAGAATAGATCCCCAATTAATCATATGGTATGGATTTTTTTTGTCTGTTTCTCAATGGACAGATCAATCAAGTAGAAAAATCAATATTCAAAAAATTATTTTAAGATTCCTCAGTGTTCATATGTGAATCGATAGTTCTATTACTTTCCACTGTTCAGTAGTAGTACACCGTGTCATGGCTCTGCTGCACGGTTCACACTGCTTGCCGAGGGAGTGTGAGTTACACTACCACTTAGCTGTCGTTAAGTAAGCATGCCACGAGCTCTCACTCATAACTGCTTCTAAGTGCACGTGTTCAGTTCCCTCCAGTGAATATGTAGTGATGGGGTGGCTGGGTCAAAAGATGGGCTAATATTAGGAAGCATTTATGTTTTAAGAAGCTACAAAATTGCACTACAAAATCATTTTATAATCCCCCAGCAGTCGATGAGAATTCCAGTCCCTGTGCATTTTCACCACAACTTGGTCAGTCTCTTTGACTTTAGAGATTCCAAAACGGATGTGAGATGTATTTATTACTGTTTTAAGTCACATTTCTCCAATGACGCATCATGCCAAGCATCTCGTCATGTAATTATTTCACCTGTACATCTTCTTTCATGAAATTTTTCTTTAAAACACTCATTTTTTAGTGGAGCAAATGAAGCCCAAAATAAACAGAAGAAATAATAAAGGTTGAAGCAAGAATAAAGAACAGAAAGTGGGAAAATATTAGGGAAAAGCAGTATCAAAGGCTGGTTTTTTGAGAAAAGTAGTAGGACTGATAAACTTTTAGCCAACCTGAGTAGTACATAAAGCGAGAAAACAAAATTGCCAGTATCAAGAATAAGATCCAAGACATGACTGTAGATTTCTTTAGATTTAAAGAAGTGCATTATCTCTCTATAGCTGCCATAACAAATAATCATAGCGGCTTAACACAATGCCTATTTGTTAGGTCAATGTTTTCATATGTCAAAAATATGGTTTTACAGTTAGGTGTCTGACTGAAGTCTCATGAAGCCAAAGTCATGATTTAAAAAAAAAAAAAAAAAGGGAGGAAGATGTGTTTGGGAAGAGCATTGTCATTTGGGGGTGGGGGCAGATCGCAAGACCTTACACAGCTGGCAAAGATGTCGGGGCCTCATTCTGTAGACAGAGAAAAGTCAGGTTCCCAAAGCAGAGGACCAGCCTGGCCTGTTTTTTTCTAAGGTGTCAACTTCACTGGCCTGACTAGACTTTGTCACTTGTCTTTAGATTCTGCAGAGCGCCTCCCGCAGTACAGAAGACTGGCACGCTGGACGCTTGACTCCTTGGTTACTCCCTAAAGACATCATCGCAGCTTACTTGCTTTTTAAAAAACCTCTTGGTCCCCACATCGCACAGGTGCACTTTCCCTGGGTGATGCCTTTCTACAATAGAAGGCTTGCTTTTGTTTGTTCTGCCATATGGCAATAGGAATCTCTCTCTCTAAAAGTCAAAACGTAAGTGATTTTTCCACAAGCCCAGGAAATTCAGTTAAGACAGGAAGCTGGGTGCTCCCCTAGGACCCTGTAGGGCCTTACTTTCTCCCATCTCTTCTGAATTTTCACCCACTGAGAAGCCCTGCTGTCACACTCAGACTCCCAGCTCAGAACAGGCGCTCTCTTCACAGAGCTCTGTCTTGTCGGGAAAGCTCTCCGGGGTCACCTCCAGGGGTGAGGGTGCACCGTGCCCCCACAAGGCTCTACTTCTCCCTTAACCCTAAACACACTGCAGAGCTGGGGGCAATCATCACCTATTTCAGCTGCCTGAACCAGCGTATCTGCTTGTAATGCCTGGTCCCCTCTGCTGAGGAGCGAAGTGGCACAAGGCAGGGGGCCCCAGGCCCTGTTCCCACTCAGCAGTGGCTTCTCAGTGTCAGGGAGGCAGAATAAGGTGGTGGGGTAGCTTAGAGTGTGCTCGGAGGAAACAGCCCCTACCAGGAGCACCATTTCCAGCTTTCGCTTCCATTACAATTCTAACAACGGGCCACTGAGACAACGCTTCTAAAATGTGAAAGATTACTTGAGTGTCAATGAATAAGGATTAAAAGCTACATTCACTGGATTTATCTTTATCCTGTGAAGCTGCTATCAAACCCCCTCCTTGAGTGAACATCCCCCACTCGCCCAGTTTGCCATGCCTTAGAAGCACAATCTGCAGTGAGCAGCTCTCCTGGTCTTCAGCAGGGCGCTCCCTACTCCAGTTCAGGTGAACGTGAGACCAGAGCTTCCATCCTCCATGGCCCAGCGTCCTTGGGGCTCATCCACCATCTCTCGACAGACAGCCCATTAGGAAACAGAGGACCTCAGAGATTCGCTGGCTTCCTTCAGGTTACACAGCTTGCTGGGGCAAAGCCAGCATTCAATCCCTAGTTTGTAGAATTTTTCTCCATGCTGGTGTGCACAGACTAGATGGAATATTTTCACTACTTATTAATAAATATGTATCCAGAATCTCTCCCATAAATGTGGTTTATTTACTATACTGAGAAATGTAACATAATTTTGTTGTCTGGAATCTTACAGTCTTTTTATAATGAACACAACTAATGTGTTCCTTCACTTGGACATTTTGCTGTTGCCTGTAACCAAAGGCAGTGCCTTCCTGATGAATCTGTGCTCTGCAGGTAAGAGGAGCTCGCCTGTTATGTTGAAAGCCACATAGCTATATGTGGCTCCAGACAAAGATCTCACTGGGGCAATCACTTACCCAATCACATGCACACAGGAGGCAAATGGCTCAAATGGCCCCAACACAGAGACAACCATGGAACAAAGAGCAAGTGTGCTCCTGGGTTACCTCAGGACCGGTTCAAAAAGGTGTCATGTGTCCTTCCTGCCCCTCATCCCCAAGACCACCCTATCAACCCCAAAAATCGAGGGTGCCCTGGTCAGCAGCTTCAGTAATAAACTAGATGAGAAAATAAAGCTGCCAGGACTCATAACAGAGGGACAGAGGAGGAATTCCTGGGCCCTTAACCTGTCACTCAGGAAAGCAGTGATTTGTGTTTTCTCCTGAGATAGTTAGCAACTTGACACCGATTTTACTAAAAACAATACCTGCTCATCTGGGCCTGCGGGGCCCCGCGGGTGATGAAAGCAGCATGAAGCTTGAAATCCTCCCTTCACTCTGTTTCTTCTGTTATCTTAAGATTGTGGATGAGATTTCTGCTTAGTTTTGCAGGTAGGCACGTTACTCACTTAAGGAATCTCTGTCTAAAACCTGGTAACACCAGATTTATTAGCTCTGAATTTATACGACCTACCTGATCCACCTTCCAGACCTGGGACACAGAGACAAGAGACCCGCAGGAACATTTAACCACCGACTTCCAGCTCCTGCTACGAGCAGTGCCCTGAACCTACAGACACCCTGGAGAGCAGTAGAACCTCCACACATCTGAGGCTGTCCCCAGACAGAATCATCCTATGGCAACGAGATTACCCCTTCCAAATGGGGTAGGATAAAAAAGTAAAGACGGGCAGAAAGCAGAGAAAAATCATAATTTTAAAACTGTACTTTCAAGAAAAGCCGCCGCTTCAAGACACAAAGTTATCCAAGGTCACAATGCCTTGTTCCCTGCCAGGAAACTCACTACCAAAGATGCCCCTAGAGGTCTTAGCAGCTCAACCTGTGCGTGGGGTCCCTGCCCTTCTGTGAGCACAGCCCTCGCTTCCCCACACCCACCCCCCAGGAGGCCGCCCTGGGAAGCGACCAGCACCACTCTAACCTCAGCACAGGGAGTAGCTCACATTCTAACCAGGCCCACTGGGGGCGACCTGGCACGGCAGGGACACACATGCTAGACATCTGGGGACCATACACAAACCCCTGTCCAAGACCAAAATGTGCCTGTCCCTGAGAGTCTACACTCTATTTCTCTACAGTTTCTACCCAAGAACCCTTTCTAATGCCTCTCACTGAGTACCCTGTAATTCTTTCCTGTGACATGTCAGCAAACCTCAACCTACTGCATAGGTGGCTGAGTTGAGGACCCTCTCTCCACCTAGAGGAACCTCCTTGGAGCCCATCCTATGAGCTGACAAAGCCAGAAAGCCCTCAGCGAGATAAACAACCAGACCCTAGCCCCCTCAGGATCCCGTAAACACTGACCTCTTCGGGTTGTTAACAGCTCCCTGATCTGAACCCTGCACCCCCTTCAGCGTTTCTTCTCAAGCTAAACGCCCTCCCCCATTCTTTCTTACTCTCCAAAAGCCAATAATTTATGCTACTGCCACACTTTAATTTTGATTCTCATCGTGCACCAGGTGCAGTTTCTAAGCCCTGTGTGTAAACCGACTGGATCCACCCAGCGAGCTACGGGGTCGAAGGTGTGGAGGCACAGAAGGCATGCAGTACGGGCGCCACGCTCAGGACCAGGAACGCCCTGCTCTAGAGCTGCCCTCTCTTCAGAACCCAGGGAAGCGGCTGCCAACATGCCAAGCTCTCAACCATGGCCAACATAACAAAGCTCACAAGAAGCTGGTGGCTTCCTTTCCACATCTGGAGGCCTCTTCAGGGTCTCCAGGGGAGGGTAAGAAGGTCATGATTATATCAAGTGAGTCGTTTGAAAGCATTCAGGTGGGGAGGAATAAACCTGATTGGAACTTAAGCGACTTCTATTTCTAAGCACTTTTCCTCAAAAAAATATTTTGCCATTGTAGGTACACAGGACCCTGCTAAGTAGCCCCTTCCTGTCCATGCTCCCCAGCCCCACCCTCTCTTCCCCAGAGGACCACCTGTGCAGGTGAATCAAACGTTACGCTCGAGGTGGCTTTGCTGACAGAACCCGGCAGGAGATGGAGCTGAGGGGAGAGCGGGCTGGTGACGTTCGTTACTTTGGAGCCCTTCCTCCTTCAGCAGAAGGTCACACGACCCTGTCCAAGCGTCCTTGTCACTCTTCTGGCTCCCAGGAAGCAGCAGCATCTCGCACACACTAGCCTGCCCTGGCTCTGTTTCCGCGGCTCTCTCCACCTAGCACACACTTCACTAACCAGCTCCTCCACTGGAGTCTACCCAGTCACATCATCTGAATGTGACATTCTCCTGGCAGGGCCCTGAGTGGTATACTAAAGGTGTTCATTTATCCCTTAATAAACTTTTGAGCTATACTATGTATACAGGAAAGAGGGTCGTTTTTAAATAAACCATAAAGCTCAGTTACCAAGGAAACACATCTACATATCCACACCCCCGAACGAATAAAGAATAGCTCTCATTCCCAAAGCCTGATCAGACTGCGGCCGTTCCCTACACTTCCCTTCCCACCCTCAACCCCTGACACCACAGATCTGAGTTCTTCGTCAAAGAGATCATGCAGCTTCTCACTCTCCTCTTGCTCAACAAGCTATGTTTGTTACTGTTGCAGTGACACGTTCACTTCTGTATGATATTCCACCATGTGATGTCTCACGGGTATTTGTCCACTATAAGATTGACGGTGTGGCTGCTAGTCAACTTGACTGGATTGAGAGGTGCCCAGCACATCAGTAATGTTAGCACACTTCTGGCTGTGTCTGCAGGATGTCTGGGGACGTGACCCTGGGGAGCAGAGCGGGGTCCTCTACGTCCTGCCTGCCATAGATTGAGCAGCTTCCTTCAGCCAGGCCCTTCAGCCATAAAAGTCCCGCCTCCAAGCCGCCAGCCACAGACTGAACCCTCTGAAGCTGGAGCCACACAGCGCTCTGCTCTAGCTGTGGGCGTCAGGCTCTCCTCTCAGTGACGGGAAAGCTGCCCAGCGCCGCAGACCTGAGCTGTTTCAGACTCGGGCTGTTATACCCCATGCTGCTGTCAGCACTTCGGACATTTCTTCTGATGTGCATCTTCTGATGTGCATATGTACATATTTCTTTCGGGCACAGAATGGAGAACAAAATCCACAGTCAGTAGATATGCACTGTCCTAAGCTTTAACAGATGCTGTAAATTATTTCAGAAGCCATTAGACAAATCTATAACCTCCTCAAAGCCTTCTCCAACCGTGAGTCAGACATTGGTCAGTTCACTGTGGCCTTAGCAGAGCATGTGAATTTATCTCAGAGACCCCCGCGGAGACTCCTGGACATCTGGAGCTAGCAGAACAGTCACACAGTGTACTAGCAGGCTGGCACGCCACGTGACCATGGTGGCGCTTGAGAGCAAGTCCTCCGACCTCAGAGGGAACCACTCTCACTCTGTGCACTGGGCCTCAGGGGCACTGCTCGCTAGACCAGGCAGGCCGTCCCGGCTCCTCTGCAGTGAAATTAGAAAACACCACCGTCTTGCTCAGCAGCCGTTCGATCCCATCTCCAAAACCAAAAGCGAGAAGTCTGAGAGCAGGAGGCAGAGTGGATGACACAGATATTCTAATGTCTCTTCTAATATCAAATGTTCTACTAGAAGGTTCCAAATAAAGTTCTCAAGTCACTCAAAAGTGATTCTTCCTGGAGGCTAGCGAAATGTCTCCAAGTACTAGGATCTCTAATGAAACAGAGGAAGAGGAGAGGAGAGGGAAGGAGAGGACGGAGGACAGGGAAGGGGAGGGCAGCGAAGGGCAGGGGTTTTTTCTTTGATTTATCTGAATAGCACCAACTGTCCAAGTCGTACCCCAAATGCCAGCTCACTCATATTGTCATAAAACAGCAGCAGGATAAACTCCAGGGCCAGCATGAGAGAAAGCTCCCTGCACCACCCGCACTGGGTGCCCGAGGAGTCGATCCTTTGTCTGTGGGGATAGGGCACTGCCCGGGAGGTCTGCCCCAAGGCCTGCACACTCCTGCAGAGCAGACAGCGCACACCATTTCTGGTGATACACTGTGAAACTGCTCTGCTAGCCTCAGACCTCCAGGTCCCTCACAGGAGTCTCTGACATAAATTCACATGCTCTGCTAAGGCCACAGTGAAGCAACCAATGTCTGACTCAAGGCTGGAGCCCTTCCGCATCTTAGGCTTTGAAAGAGGTTGGAAATTAGCCAAATTCTGGGAGGCTTCTGGCTCGTGACTGACAAAGCGAACATGAACTTAAACTTCAATGACAAATTCATGAGAATGCCAGAAACAAAGAAAAGGGCCGTAATGAATATTTTCTTTGATTATTTTTTAAGTGTCGAAAAGTCCCATAATTTTCTAAATTGTATTTTGTAAAAATAATTTCTAAAATTTTCAGTGTATCTCATACTGTATAGGCAACATCGTCCCTACTGAGGGGAATGTTTGTGACTATTATTCACCATGCAAAACCAAATTCTGCTAATATGTATAATGAACATCTCATACTCTCTAGACTATCAGATGGAGTAATATTAAAAATATGAGTGTCATGTTCCCTAGATACTATGAAGCAGAAATAAAATTGTGGATTATTAAAATGAATAAATTCTTACCTAACAATAATCATTCAAATGTAAGCATTAGAAAAAGGTATAAGAACTCCCAGTTTGGATCTCGCATGTCCTGTTAGCTAAGGAAGTGGGGGCCACTAACACAGGGGTGGCCAGGGCTGAGCTGTCCTCTCAGAAGTGGGGCCCTGTTTGTTGGTTCGCAGTGCCCCACAGTGACAAGTGGGGTGAACACACTCAAACATAGTAAGAAGTCAGTGAACAGGCAGCTAAAGCATCTGCATCAGTCAGGCTCTCCTCATGCCACACAGCCCGAGTTCCACTGTAGACAGCAACTTTAACCCCGGGGCAGGCTTCCCTTGGGTCCACGGGAGTCTCAGGGGTCACAGCGCAGGAACGTGTGAGCTGCAGTCCATAATCAGAGCCCCAGGAGCTGTCACCAGAGCAGCCCCACCCTGAAAAACCATCTGGCTACCCTGGGGGCCACAGAAGCTTGCACTGGGATTGCCCCCTTACTCCTAGGGTTCCCTGAAATTCAAAGCAGATGACTTTCCACTGACTTCCTCCCTGCCCACCAATATACAGGCAGATTCTCACCACTCCGGTGGTTGAATACAGTGTGGTATTGTAAGGCATACCTTAGAATTACTTCGTATAAAACCTTTCAAAAATATTGTATGGTGTGGTCACCAGTAGGTTATCTGAGCTCCTCACACGTGTCATTTTTCTCCCTAAGAACTTTGAAGAAGGTTTCCCACCCCCTAGATTAGGTGAAGCCGTAAGACCAGCCTGGCCACATGCTGTCGTCAGATTGGACACTTTCCCAGGCTTGCGTTTAAGGGTGGCTACTACGTTAGCCAGCATCTCCTCCAGCTAAGGTGACCCTGGAAACTGTGTGCTGATGTCACAGCCCTCTGTCCACAGACACCCAGTGGCCAGCACTGGACATGTGGTGTCAGCAAGAAAACCCCTTTTTGTTGTGTTAGAAATTCTGAGAGGAGGGCTGGGGATATAGCTCAGTGGAATAAGTGCTTGCCTAGCAAGCGCAGGGTCCTGAGTTCGATCCCCAGTACCGCAAAAAAAAAAAAAAAAAAAAAAAGTTATTAGAAATTCTGAGAGGTTAGGGTGCTTCGCTCAGTCAACATGGCCTGGCCTGTCTGGATTCATCTGCCCTGAGCAAAGGTCAAGTGCACAGGGTGTAAGTAATGCTATGATGCATCTGCAAGAGTTCAGAGAGAAATTAGGTCAGTCATTTTTGCCATTGCTGAGTTTTGTTCCAATGGACTACATCACTCACTCACAATGAACACTCAACACTTAATTTCCACAACAGAGCACTTGGAAAATGGATTCTTTAATGTGACAAGCCTCAGAAATGATCAGATTTCACAGGATTGATTTAAATTCTTGTTCAAGTTACTGATGTTCAAAAATTCAAACATGACCACCTCATTGTTCAAAATAGTGAGCTACTTGACAAATTTTACTCTTCCTAGCATTATGACTCCAAAGTCAGAGATACTCAGAAATTTGAAATGAATCATCTTTTGGCCCCAATATTTCTAATAAGCCTATACATATGACTTATGTCAGTTTGGTTTTCTACAGAAAATATGTAGATTGGCCTTTGTTATTAATGCTAAAGAAAAACTATAGTTTACGTAGAAAATATTACAATATGTTTTCAAACAATTTACAATGTTGAGGTTAAAGACCAATGAGAAAATTGACCATTTGATCTGAGAGTTTTAACAATTCTCTTCAGGAAATGCCTGTGTAACATTTTACTCCTCCACCAACATGCCACAGATATTTTTTGTTTAAATGGAACATTAACATTTCTGAGCCAGGTGTGGTGGTGCACACCTGTAATCCCAGCAGTCAGGAAACTAAAGCAGAAGGATCACTGTGAGTTGGAGGCCAACTTGGGCTATAAAGTAAACTCAAGGCTAGCCTGAACTGCATAGTGAGACCCTGTCTCTAAAAGACAAAAAAGGAAAAATCCATAGCTGAAAAGCTGATATGTTCTCTATCAGAATTATCCAACCCAAAAAAAATCCAGGTGTGGCAGCACACACCTGTAATGCCAGCATCCAAGGAGGCTGAGGCAGGAAGATCGCAAGTTCAAAGCCATCCTGGGTAACTTAGCAAGACCTTGTCTCAAAATGAAACATAAAAAGGGCTGGAAATACAGTCCAGCATCAAAGCACCAGCTCCAGTCTCCAGTACCGAAAAACAAAAACAAAAACCCTGCAGAACCTTGCAGTGAACAGGCCTGTGTGATGTGCATCACCGGGAACAAACAATGAGAGGAAGAAGCCTCTCTAGGCTGCTCCTCTTCCTCAGATTCATTGGCCTGTCTGTGCCTCATGGAGCTATTTGCAGCTTTATTCAGAACCTGCTGGAGGCGATAAAAGGAAAAATCACAAAGAGCAATCAGTGCTGTTTGGAGAGTCAGAGCCCAGAGCACCACGCCTGTGAGAAGCACCGCTCTGTCACTGTCAGGCTGAGCCACCAAGAGCCCACAGGAAAGGACCCGCCTGCTCCCTCTCCTCAGCTCACAGCAGTTGCACCCTCAAGGAGGGCAGCTCAGTCAGGACGCTCTGGAATCAGCAACAGCGACTTTACAGCAAAAGAAGGTTACTTCAGACTCAAAGCTTCCGACTTTACATTACAGTCAAAGCTGCCAACGACACAAGAAAATAGGTTCTCTTGTCATTTCTTAAAAGAGTATTTCTAGATAGTCCACGCTTGGGAATCCGAGCTTTCAGGAGAAAGCATGGGATAATCTTGAGGAAGATGAAGGGGTGAGAAGCCACACGTGAGAGGCTCCAAAGCATCCTGTGGCCAGGTTTGGTGAAGGTGCTATTTAATCGTTCTTCCTTCAGATCAGCCCCCACCTTGAGAGACAAAGAACTGGGCACAAACCCACGCATCCCATTCTTAAAGTTCTCTTTTCCTCTCAGCTGTCTTCCTGCCAAGTAACCAGGACAACCACAGGGAATAAAAGTCTACAACGGCCTCCACAGAGTGATTCTGTTGGCCACCGTTGATGAGTGGACACAAATAACATCCCTTGAAAAGAAAGTTATCTCCGTCAGACAGCAGAGCCTGCAATTACTGCCACTGTAAAATCCAGCCACTGAACAATCAGTGAGAAAAACAAAGAACTCTAAAGATCTACTCCTCCAAAATGCAATGGGGACATAGCAGAAGCTGTCAAAAATCAACTGTTTCATAATCTGTGAATGAGCCAATACCTTGTATTAATACAAAAAGTTTTTGTTCAAGAAAAAAATCAGAGACAAAATGAATGGAAAAAAAAGCTTCAGAAACCTGTAGGACACCACAGAATGTATCAAGATGAGTCCTAGGCAAAAAGGAAGAGTGGGAAGAAAGAAACATTGCAAAATATAATGTTCAAAACCTCCTGAGGTGACAAAAAACACAAGTCTCAACATCCAAGATGCTCAGCTAAATCCAACCAGGACAAACCCAAAGAGAACCACACCAGACTCACCATGGCAAAGTTGTTGAGAGCCAAACAGAGAATCTTGAACTCCGAGGGGAAAGCACCTTACAAGGCACCCTGGGGAAAATCCCCAGCAGCTCTCACCAGCCAGGAGAGAGGCTGGGCGGGTAAAGGAGGACGCATTCAAATTGCGAACATCTGGACTATCCTTCAAAATGAAGACAACATTGAAGTTTCCATAGTAACAAAAGCTAAGAAACTCATTTGCTAGAACTGTTCCCATACAAGATGCACTAAAACAAGTTTTTGAGTCTGAAATGAAAGTATTTTAGAAAGTAACTCAAGTCCATACAAATAAAATAGAGAACACTAATAAGGGCATTTATATACCAAAAGATGACAGCACAAAGCAACAGTATAAAACTATGTTGATGGACATAAAATACACAAAGATGAAAATTACACAGTGATAATAGCACAAAAAGCAGAAGACCGTAGAGCTGTGTAAAGGTTTATTTATAGCAGTAAAGATAAATTGGTATTAATCTGAACTTAGATTATTGAAATTAAAATGTTCTTCATAATCACAGGGGCAAACACTAAGAAAATAATTCAAATAACAGAGTAATAGAGAATTAAAATGGTGCATTTGAAAATACTTGTTTAACTCAAAAAGGGAGTCATGGAGGAAGAGAGGGACAAAAACCCACAAACTGCATAAAAAATAAGTAGCAAACAGCAGACGACATCCTACCGTATCAGCACTTACACGGAGTGTGAAAAGACTGAGCGCTCCAGACACAGCAGATACTGTAGCATGAACTTTTAATGATCTAAATATATGCTGTCGATAAAAGATTTGCTCCAGAGTCTAAAGAAAATGGATGGAAAGTAAAGTGAAGAGCGGACACAAATCATGCAAGCTATAACCAAAACAAAGATGGAGTGGCTATGCTAAGACCAGGTAGCAGAGAATTAAAGTAAAACAAACTACTAAAGATGACACTTTATTTTGTATAACAGCAAAATAGAAAATCCATCAAGGAAACAATTACAAATGTATGTCCTTTATACCAGGGCCCCCAAATAGATGAAATATAAATTATCAGAATCAAATAAACAACTCAACAATAACAGCCAGAGATTTTAATATTTCACTGACATTACTGGGTATAATGCCAAGAGAAAAGACCAACAAGCATGCAAAAACTTAACAAGACTATAAGACATTTAGACCTAACTAACGTTTGAGAATCTTCAACTCACAAAAGCAAAATATAGATTTTCTCAAGTGCATCAGGAACAATCTCTAGGGGCTGGGGATGTAGCTCAGTGGCAGAGCACTTGCCTAACATGTGAAAGGCCCTGAGTTCAATCCCCAGTACCACAAAAAAAAAAAAAACAGCAAAGGAACAATGTCTAGAATAGACCATATTTTAGTCCATAAAACAAATATCAATAAATTTTAAAAGACTTAAATAATTCTAAGTATAATCTCTGACCACAATGGAATGAAATTCAAAACCAATAACGAATAAAATTTGGGAAATAAAAAAAATGTGTACATTGAACAACATTTTCCTTAAATTCCTTAAAGAGATTAAGGAAGAAATCAAAAGCAAAATTAAAAGTAATGAAATTAAAACCCACTGTAACAGAATGTATGGGATACAGTACAGAGAAATTTATACCTGTGTTATGGTTGATACATTGTGTCAACTTGGGGAGTCTAGAGGTTTAACTAAGTAACTCAACAGTTGTAAATCTTGGGGTAAACAGGATATGCCCTTACCCTTGTGGGATGTTGTTTATGTTAATTTGGGAAGCTTTAAAGGTTAACTGTGTGATTCAGGAGGAAGCCAAGGTGCTTTGTAAACATCCTGAGCCATTCCTTCTTTTTGCTCTGGTTGGTTTTGCTGTGCTCTGCTGCCCTGAACAGTTTGCCCTCTGCCATATGCCACTCTGCCTCAGAACCAGCCAAATATGGACTGAAACCTCCACAAACTGTAAGCTAAATAAACCTTTCCTTCCTTCATTTTGGGTGTTGGGTATTTTGTCTCAGCAACGAGAAAAAAGTAACCAAGACAACCTGTAAACATCTCTATTCAGAAAAAGAGGGAAAATCTCACATAAATAATTAAAACTTCTATGTTAAGAAACTTAAAAGAGGGGAGCAAATCAATGAGGGGAAAAGAATAATGAAGATTATATTGGTAACAGTGCTTAACATTAGTCATCAAGGATATGCAGATCAAACCGTAATAAATTAGCACGTATATGGTGAGTGTAACCAAAAAGATAAACAGTAACAAGTGTTGCTAAAGCATGCAGACCTTAGAACCCTCACGTTCTGCTGTAAAGAGGTTCAAACACTGGGGAAACAATCTGGCCATTTTTCAAAGAGTTAAACATAGCATTGCCGTATGATCCTGCAATTCCATCCTAGGTGTACCCAAGCGAGCTGGAAATGTGTCAACCCAGAAACTTGCACACAAATGTTCACCCCAGCATTATAAGCTGTGAAGTATCCTATGTACAACGAAAGAAGCAGCCAATGGAGAGAAGAGACAGCCTGCGGAGTGGGGGAGAGCTTGCCAGCTACTCCTCAGCCAGAGGACTAACATCGAGAATACATAAAGAACTCAAAGCTATCAGACCCCCAAAACAGAAGATCCAATCAAAACTCGGCAATTGGAGAAGTACTAACAGCCAAGAAATACCTGAAAAAAATCTTCAACATCGCTGGCTAGTCAAGGAATGCAAATTAAAACAACACTGACATTTCATCTTACTTCAGAAAGAATGCCTCTCATCAAGAAGTCAAATAATAACAAGTACTGATGAGGTTGTGGGGGAAAAGGAACCCATCTATGTTATTGACCAGAATGTAAACTAGCATAACCTCTATGAAAGCAGTATGCAGACTCCTCAAAAAACTAAAACTAGAAATTCCACTTAACCCAGCTACTCCCTTCTAGGTATCTTCCTAAAAGAGTTAAAGACATCACATTATAGTGATAAATGCAAACCCGTGTTTGCAACACAAAATTTATAAGAGTTTATAGTCAGAAATAATCTATATGCCCATCAACAGATGTTCAGTCTGGGTGGTCCTGGAACCAGTTGCTTGTGGACACTGAGAGATGACTGCACTTCCCAGAACCTAGTGTGCCTAGAACATGTGCTTTGAAGTTATGGAAATGTTGGCTGGCTCCTAATGACCCCAACACCTCCACCATGTTTTACCACATGGCCGCTCCCTCCTCATCATAATTTTGAGGGCGAGGAAAAGACAGTAACCCCCCATGTGGGCCAGTCAGAAAACCCCTGGGAAGCTGGGTTTCAGAGGTCTTTCCTGCCCATGTAGCTGAGACAGAACCCTGGACACTGAGGAACAGATGAGTGACCACTCTTCTGTATTGAGCCAAAAACAACGATGTGACCAGCAGCCCACGGAGAACCCTGAGGTGAAGCAGAGCCATGGGGCTGCTTGGTGAGGGGGGGCACTGTAGGCACCTGTCTTCCGCCTGCGCCCTGCAAGTCCCTTGTGCCTTGATCTGTCGGCAGCCCGATATCCTTCCAATAACCCCAGATTTCACTCACGATATCCTCACAAAGACCGCAACAGAAACACCATGGGACACTGAGAAGACATAATTGGGGAAATGACTACTGGAAATTTTTCACAACTGAAATCTAATCAAACATATTGTGAGAGAATCTGGGGGTACATTCTAGACTAATTATCACAAGAGACCTCAAAACTAATCAAAGTCTACAAATTTTGACACCAAAAAACATTTTAAAACTTGCCTCACTGATTCATTTTACGGCATCATAACCAGTTACCCATAAATCTGAAATTCTTTTTCTTCAAAGGATATGATTTCTATGGGTGCACTTTAGGTCTGCAGAACGGCCACGATCACCAGGGAATCCGCACATGTGCATGAGGGGACTTCGTTCTCTTCCCCTCCCCTCCCATCCACTCTCCCCATGCTTATTTACAAAAGTTTATCAACATTTTTTCCTTCTTTATAATTCTGAAATTCTAAAGCTCAAAGAAGCAAAATTTGTATGAGTTTTAGGCTAAAATTCAACAAAACCTGACAAGACAAAGTAAGGCTATTTGTAGTCTCTGCCCTACATTGTGTAAATATTCATGCTTCATGACTGAAACACTTAATGCCTGGATGGTGGGATGCTGACTGCAAATCTGCCAGGAGGTATCACATTATGGAGGCTTAGCACCCCTCATCCAAAATACTCAGAACCAGAAGTCTTTAAGATTTTGGGTTTTTCACATTTGTAAATATTTACATTTTATACAATGAGGTATCTTGGGAGAGTGGAACCCAAATCTAATGAAATCTCCTTGTTTTATCTATATTTTATACACATAGTCTGAGGGTAACATTATACACTAATTTCGTATTTTGTCCTGCAGTGGCAAATGGACACACAAGCCCTGGGGCCTCCGTGCCACGAAAAACTGCCGAGCAACGAGAGGGGTAAAGTCGATGCCCACAACGCTGACGCACCCAGAGGGCATCGCTCTGCGAGACGGGACAGTTTGTTGCATTTTTTACTATGTTGTCCATATTGCCTATACACTCCCTCTTCTTCTCACTTCTTTTTTTATTTAAGTTTATTGGTACAAACTATGTATACATGATGACTACACTCATTACAGGGAATTTGTACCTATGCATGATGTATCTTGATTCCTCTTTTCCCCCCATTCCTGTCCCCTTCTTTCAAACCCCCTTCCCCTCCCCGTTCATAAAGCCCTGCTTCTATTTTATCCTTCTTTTCTAATTTTTTCTTCCCCTTCCTTCTTCCCCCTCTCCCTAGCACCCTTTCCCTTTTGAACAGTTTCTTCCTATTTCACAATTATCTGTGGTACATTTTTGTTTTCTACATTTTCAGTTTCTCACACCAGTGATATTTACAAATGTGTGTCCGATTTATTTCATTTCTGATTACGATCTCAAGGTCCATCCATTCACCTATAAATGTCTCAATTTTATCTTTATGGCTGAGTAGTGCTACATTATATTTTTTTAAAGCATCTTTTTTATCCTTTCACTGGTTGATGGGTATTTGGGTTGCTTCCAAGATTTAGCTATTACAAACTGTGCTATTATAAACATGGGCGCACATACACCACTGTGGTATATGATGCTTTTCATTCAGAAGGGGACCAGCTGGGTCAAATGAGACCACTTATCCTAGCTTTTTGAGGATTCTCCACACTGATTTCCACAGTGGTTACACCAGCCTACACTCCCACCAACAGTGGAGAAAGGTTCCTTTTGCTGTACAGCGCTGCACGCATTTATTATTGTCTTCTTGATAACAGCCATTCTTTCTGGAGTTAGATGGCATTTAGCATTGTTTTAATTTGCATTTTTCAAAACGTCGCCTGCAATCTGACCATGTATATGACGACAAACGCTGGCAAGGCTGCGGTGCAAAAAGTGTGCTCTTTCATTGTTGATGGGGGTGTAGCTAGTACAGCCATCGTGGAAATCTGTATGGAGATTTCTCAAAGAATTGATACTAAAAATTACATGCGACCCAGCAACACCCCTGCTACGCATCTTCCCCAAGGTCACTGTATTACAGCAATACCCGCATGCCAACATTGATAGCCACACAATTTGTAATTGCTAAGTCTGGGAAGCAGCCTGTATACCCATCAACAGACAACTGGATAAAGAAAACGAGGTACGTATATATAATGGATTACTATTCATCCATAAATAATGACAAATTTGAGACAGTTACAGGAAAATAGACGCACCCGGAAAATATAATGCTGGGTGAAATAAGGCAGACACACAGCCTAAACACCTCATGATGCCTCTCATTTGAGGGAGAGAAAGCACAAACAAAGATGATAGAGACTGCCGGGAGGGGAGAAGAGGCGGATCTCTTGCAGTGGGGATGTGGTCCAAGGGAGCCAGGGCGAGGGGAGAGGAGGAGAGGACGGTAAACAAGTGAAATAAAATACGCCATGTTCGCGAAGCTGATGACCTCAGTGAACATAACCATTATAAGCCATAACATGGGCTGAGATGAATAGTATCAGCAAGAATGAAAATCAGGATAGTGGAATCAGAGGAGGGAGGGCTGAGGGAGGGGAAAGGAAAGGGAACAGGGTTAAACGAAAAGAAGAAACAAGCTCTGTTATGTATCTGTAACCACTCCCCAAGATAATTGTAAACTGCATGTACTACAAATACATACTAGTAAAAATACTTTTTAAAAACAGAATTAGAGGGGTAAAGATTAGACCAGTTGTCATCGGGATGGTGGTACAGGGGGGAAACTACAGAAGAAGAGTGTCTTAGTTATTTTCTCACAGCTGGGACAAAATACCTGACACCCAAAGTGAAAGGAGGAGAGGTTTGTTTTGCCTCACAGTTCATAGGGGTTCAGTGAATAACCGGCGGCTCCAAGGCAGGGTGCTCAGCAGAGGGGCATCGCAGAGGAGAACTGGTTTATGACAGGCAGAAAACAGAAAAAGCAAGCAAGCAAGCAAGCGAGGGAGAAGACACACCTCTTTCTCTCCCATATATTGAATCCAGGCCATTGGGATTAGGGCAGTGTCAAACCAATCAATGCACCTTCAGCTGCACACTCTGTCCTCTCAGGGGCACACTGCCTGGGCTCCCAGGGCTCCTTCTGAAATCTGGGCGAATGCCTTCCTGATTTCACAATTCTTGCATTCTGTATGCACCTAAAATTAGTACCAAATGGACAAAGCCAACGTCTGCCACCTGCTGGAGCAGTAGCCAGGCTTCCCTTCACTCTTGGCTGTAGGGGTTAAGTGCCTGGATCACTGAGCACTCTGACTCAATCCTGAGAAACAAATTCTCTAGGCTGCCACCATTCTAGAACAGAGTACGCTGGGGCTGTCTTCTCAAAGCGAATTTTTTTTTACCTTTGCAACTCTGAGCTGCAAAGACTGGACCTCTGCTGGTCCTTGTGAAATCCTCAAGCCATCTTTTCTGTTGTCTTCTTCTGCAATTCTTGGCTTTTCCTTGCTAGTCTTTTCAGTAACCAATTTCTCCTCTGTTCATCTTTGTAGGCTACAGCTTCACTGGAGCTTCTTTCCAGCCAAACTCACAACAATTTTGAATCATTCTGCTGGGCTGTTTGCTCTTGATTCTCAACATAAATCTGGCTAAAACGTCCCAATATTAGTCAGGCCAAGGCCTCAATATTAGACACCCTTGAAATTTCTTCTACAAGATTAATTAGTCTGCTGCCCTTAACCTTAGTCTCAGGCAAAGTCTCTGGACAAAAGCAAAATGCAGGCAATCTTTCTGCCAGGGTGTAACATACACTGTCTGGAGTCCAACAACCAAATCAGTCCTTCCCTCTCCTGAGCCTGGTCTTTACCAACAGTATTTCTACCGGAATTCTAGCCTTCTGAGCTCTGACTAGAATCTCCCATCAAGTACAGCATTCCATCAGACGTTTCATCTCTACTTTTTCAGACAGCACCTCCAAACCTTTCCTAACTCTTCCCCTACCTAAAAGCCACTACAGTCACAGGTACAAGTCCAGTCACAGCAATGACCCCACTTCTCTGGTACCAAACTTTGCCTTAGTTACTTTTCCCATTGCTGAGACAAAATACCTTACACCCTAAGTTAAGCAAAGGTTTACTTCAGCTTACAGTCTGTAGAGGGTTTAGTGTGTGATCAGCTGGCTCCAAGGCTTGGCAGAGGGGCATCACAGAGGAGAACTAGTTCATGGCAGGCAGAAGACAGCAGAAGCAAGTGAGCAAAGGGAGATGACACACCTGTTTCTGTTCCTCATCTTATAGCCTGGGCTGCTGGGATCAGGGTGGTGCCAAATGAACCAGTGTACTGACTTAGTAATCACCCACCCTCAATCCCAATGTCACACCCTTTAGACTCAGCCACCTTTGAAAAAGCCCCACCTTGATCACATGAGGCTTTGGGGGACATCGAGGCCCAAACTTGAGGAAAGCTTTTTGGTGTTTATATTCTGGTTGTATTGGTGGTCACGTTAATCTACATGTGTATTAAAAGTCATAGAACTTTACACCTACAGGATGTAAACTACCATCAAAGAAAGCCAACTTTGCTCTGTCATAATTGAAAAGATAAAACAGGCATGCTGCCTTCATGTTATGACTCACATGAAGCACTGTGTTTATGTCACATCCTATTACATAACACATTATGTCATGTGGCATCACTTTGTGTTACATCACAGCACATTGAATTACATCGCATTTTACATGGATATCACTTTTGTTTATATATATATGACATTATGTTACATAGTGTTTGTGCATGTGCATACGTGCGTGCGTGCGTGCATACATGTGTCTGAGAATTAAACCCAGGGCCTCAGAACTGAGCTGCATTGCAAGCCCTTATTTATTTTTTATTTTGAGGTAGGGTTTCACTAAATCACTGAGTTGCCTAGATAGATTCAAACTTGCCATCCCCTTGCCTCGGATTCTCACAGTGGTGCGATTACAGGTGTGCACCTTAGGTCCAGCTTCTGTTATCTGTTGTTACATGATGTCTGTGTTGGGTTACACGATGCATAGTTTACATGGCGTCACACTGTGTCATACGATGATGTCTCATGGATTGCTTGGGTGATGTGCAAGTCATGAAGCAGGTCATTTGACACAGAGCCTCACCATGGCTGAATGCTCACATTCCCTACTGAAGCCCTTGGAAGATCTGAAATCTATTTTTCTGGTATCTATTTTTCCCCTGTTCCTATCAGGAGAGTTATTGTCACCCTCAGGAAACTGTATTCTATTAAAATAGATGCTCAGCAAACATTCCTCCTACTCAACTTAACCTATCATGATGAATAAGCAAACACATGGATCCTAGGATCCCCCAGATTTAACCATTCTTTACAAACTGTGCACAATCTAAAAACAAAACCAGATTTAAAAACAGAAAAGAAATAATCTCAAGTACATATAACAACCTCAAAAGAGAGATTTTGTGAAAAAGGTGGACTTCCCAGGTTCAAATGAAATATTTCACAGTAGCCAAGATGTTTTAAAAGTCTATATAAAGAGGTGACTTTAAATTTTAAAAGTATTTTTCTATATACAAAGCCAAATGCTAGCAAAATTGTGAGTTTTCATATATTTTTAGTTTTTCAAATGCCTGTACTTTTAGTGACAATCTCAAATAAAATTATCTGTGAACAACCAGAAGAATTCTCTAATAAATCCCTTTGCTCATAAAACACCGGTTTCATTGTATTTGCTTAACTACCAGCAGCGACCACTTAACATTCTTACAGTGATTAAAGATTTATAATGCTAAAACTACACTATGCTTGGGTGTAATTAAAATAATTACACTACAGCAATTTCTAGAGGTAATCCACCAAACACAACTAAAAGTCATGACATTGTTAGAACCCAGCTTTGACACTTTTCAGCACTGTATGCAGATGCTACGTGAATCAACTCTCAGGTGGGGATAAATAGCACCCGTCAGCCCAGAACCAAGCCCAGGATGCCTGGCAGGTTGGACTTGCACTAACTTAGAGGACGTGAGTGAACAAAGAGGCTGTGCGTCATTACATAACGTGCTGTGCATAAGGACACAGACATGCAGCCTTGTTTATAACAGACAGAAAAGGAAGACATTCATAACCTGATGATTCCTAATGTATCAGGAACCCAAGCAGCAGACATGAGATGGAAATTACCAAAGCTGCTTTTCCATCTATTTTACAGTGAATAGGTTTTGCTTCCTACAGCAGCTACAGTCTTCCATGATGCAATAAATCAAGTTTTTATAGAAATTAAGGTAGAAATAAGGTACTTTAAATGTCTTAGCAGAATCTACTTCGGAAGGAAAAACATGGGTAAATCTTTGATCTAAACAGACTCCCCGACAGCACCTTTATCTTTTCACAAATCTATACTTTGATGTGCAGTAGGTTTTGCAAGTTGCTGTTGTTTTATTTTGACTCATTTTGTTTTAAAAATGATACCCACTGAGGTCCCTGTGAAATCCACAAGAAAAGTCTCTGAGAAGTGGAGAAAGTTTACGGAGAGTGGAAGGACGCTGGGGTTGACGAAGAGCACTCAGGCTCAAAGGCCACATCTCCGTGGGGATCAGCCTGGACACAGGGCTGGAGGCAGGACAGCAGGCTGACAGCTGAAGTATGCAGAACAGGAGGGGAGAGAACTGGGAGGAGAAGGGGGAAGAATGAGTTTACTGCACGAGGAAAGTGGGGTCGCAGGCAGGTGAGGCGACGAGCTGTGCCGATCGCCTGCAGCTCTCCCGCCTTTCACCAGTGGTCAGTCATGTAATCGCCACGCCTTGACTCGAGAAGGGAGAATGGGGCTTGGCGGTGTGGCCCCGTCTCTTCTGGAGTCTGCTTCCTGACATAGTCATCAAATATAATAGGGATGGCGGTACCCACCTTACGTCCCTTCCCACGTTGAGTCTGTCCGGTCTGAGGGCCCACGCTCTGCATCAGCAAGAGCTACACACACACGCCGCCCCCCGCGAATGAAGGGGAAAGCAGCACAAGCCGGGCTCCTCCCTCGCTGCCACCCTCGCCACACCGCACCTGCCAGCACTGTGAGCCTTGGGGTCGAGCTTTGAGACCTTCCCATTCAGGCTACGACATCGGTTGCAAGCCCATCACAGAAGCTAACAAAAAGTTAGACTCACCCAGATCAAGATGAATGCCAGCAACAAACGAATTGAGGAAGAATGTGGAGATAACACATCCCAGCACTACCAGGCACTTGACAAGCAGAATCCTGTCTGATATCCTGTGCTGTGAGAGGGAGAAACACAACCCATTTACTCAGTACACTTTCTGACTCCTGCCATGTATCACAATCCAATCTGACTCAAATCATAAATTCCTCATTATGATGGAAAATAGAACTTTAAAAAAGGTAACAAGGTAATGTATCACAAAGAGAGCTACACAGATTCCAGACTGTAGCATTCAAAATCTTTATGAAAAAAAAATCATAGATGTAAAGTGCAGTACAGCCTTTTTATAAAATACTATGTAGTTTTTCAGTAGAATGTGAGAGTATCTCACTCTTCCCAGCCTCATCCAGTGTTGGGTGAGATGTCAACAGAGGCTTTGGGGAAATAACAAATGACCTCCAGAGGTGGCCCTGCATTTCCTCTGCTGTGGGGTGGTCACTATATTTAGCCCAACTTTCCTGTTCCTACTGAGCACAGCTGTGGTGAGGAGCTTACCTGTTCCTGGACTACCAGGGCTCAGGCTGTGTTTACTGTGTTCACTTAATGCTGGCAAAGACCCTGGAGTGCAGGTGTCACCCCTACTACTGTGGGCAGCACTTGAGGGAATCCCCCAGTCCACACTGCAGGGCCTTCACCAGCCTCAGATCCAGGCCGGTCTGAGCGCTGTTTCCGTGAACCCCCAGGAAGTACTGCGTGCTGCGGGGCCAGGGAGCACATGTAGGTGGGCTCCCATCAGCCTGCACTGCCAGCCAGCTCCTGAGTGGGTCCTGGCTCCATGTAGGAGCTGACAGCAACACTGGGTTCTCAGTTAAAAATGGTCCTGCCAGCATGGCTGCCCGTCAGTCTGTCTAATTCATCTGATTTTTGACAGATGCGTAAGTATCCTTTGTTACCAATAGGAAAGTGATGGGCAAGTGATTGTAGGACCCAGGATCTTCAGGTGCTCAAGTCTCTTATACAAAACAGCACAGTATTTGCAAAGAACCTAGGTAACACTTCTCCAAGCTTTAATTATCTCTAGATGACTTCTGATGCCTGTACAATGTAAATACTAAGCAAATAGCCATGAAGCTATATTTTGTAGGGAATAATGACAAGAAAAATAGCCTTTCATGTTCAATGCAGACAATTCTATTTTTTAATATTTCCAGTCCTAGTTGATTGAGTCCATGGATGCAGAACTCTGAGACACGGAAGACCTGTTATAGGTATCTGATTACGGATGTCTGCAGATTTATAGACATACATAGATTTAGATAGCTATATGGATATCTATATCTACATGTAGATAGATTTAGATACAGACAGATGTTGACTCGTAGATGTAGATACAGACATAGCTATAAAGATGCATAGATATAGATTTACTGTATAGATTTAGATACATAAATATATAGACAGACACATACAGATAGACAGACACATAGAATATTTTCAGTATTTCAGACTGAGATCTAGGTAGAAGTAGAGGTAAATTTTCTCTTAGTCTCTCTGTTCACACAGTTGAAGCTGCTGCTGCTAGAAATGCCAGCATACACTCCGCACTGCAGCTGCTCTGGCTGTAGCCCGGTTCCCTGGACTCAGGCCCAAGGTGCCACCTCCCTCATGCTGTGAGGCCACCCACTGAGCATCTGCCGCTCTCCCCTCCCAGCGCAAAGGCCCAGGGCACTTCATCTCCCCACTGCCAAGGAAGGCCAGTTTGGCTACACAGTCTCTGGGGCGGAAAATCAGGAGGAAGGAGGCATGCGGGATTGAGGCCGAATTCCTACGGGGAGAGCAAAGCTGGTTCTCACAGCCCAAAGCTGATACTGATGGAAGAAAGTCACCGTTACCAGAGCCAGTTTAGAGATCAGGGATGGAGGAGTATCAGGTCAAGGAGGGGCTGGCACCACGCAGCAAGCGCAAGTGAAGGCCTCTTTTGTGTATCTGACTGTGTCTGCCTCCTTTTGTCTGTCTGGTGCTACTTTGGCAAGAACTCTTAGTTGCAGTAAAGGGATACTGCCAGTAACCCCTTCGCCGCTCCCGCTCATCTCTCCCCAGTCCTCGCCCTACAGGCCCACAGAGAGGTTCACTGTCTCTCCTCTAACTCAAGGCCAAAATGATGGGACCTGGCAAGGCAGTGGTGTCTGAATAAACATGGGGACCAAAGGGGAACAGGTGCACCTCCTTGTCTCACCCTGACAGCCCACGGGAGAGAACATGTGAGGAGAACTCATAAGCCCAAATCCTCTTTAAAAGATATACTACCGAAACCCCTACATCTGTATTTCCTCAGCAAAAGACAAAATGTTCCTATCCTAATTAGAAAGTAACAATTTAAAACAGAATGACTCAAAATAAAACATTCAATCTCTTCATAAGAAGAAACTATACAGACTTGTGATTGTACTCAGGTAAGAACGATTCCTAGCAGATCTTGAGCAGAGCTCTCTCTGCCAGGAGAGGGGCCCTCTGTGTCCACAGGTGGACTGAAAATATCTGCCACAGCAAGAAAATGAGCAAAACCTTCAACATAAGAGCTCTGCCCACAGACATCAGGACCATACAGCAGGACACACACCATGTGTCTTTCCCTAGAGCTGTTCCATGTCATGCAACACACCCCAGGTTTCTGTGGCCATCTCCTCTCGGCAAGGTGGGACCTGGAAGCCCCCCTTGCAAGGTCAGCAGGGAGCCGGGGACCACACCTCAGCTTAGAGCACAGCATGGGATGCCTCTCCAGGTTTCAGCACCTGAAGGGCATCTTCAAAGGACATAACAACTGTAACATTTCAGTTTCCTGACAAAATAAGCCTAGGGTGTCTAGGGAATGTTTTCCTCATAAACTCATAGAAATCACCGCAGGTACAGAAACAAGAAGAATGATGAGTATTCATAACTTCATGTAGGAGAAAAAAAGTAAAAACAAAGAGGGAGGGAGGAAGGAAGGAAGGAAGGAAGAAAGGGAGGGAGGGAGGGAGGGAGGGAGGGAGGAAGGAAGGAAGATTTTGATGTTTGTCCACAAAGGAACGGCAAGAGCTCAAGGTGATCACACTGATTTGATCCCTGCGATGCACACGTGTCCAGATATCACACTGTGTCCATAACTTTCTGAATAGTGTGTGCTAGTGAATAATTATCATAATAAGAAAAGTTTTAAAATAAAAGTCAATCACTCTTCTAAAAGAGATGAATCAGAAACTTCTGAGAAAAGAAGCCAAGATACCTTTTTTTGTAGTTCCTGGATGTTGGTCTCCCAATTTTTATCTTCCTGTGAGATTTGTCTAAAAGAGACAATGACAGCTCATCAGTCCCTGGTTCTGTGGAGCGGGGAGGTGACCAGGCAGCTGTCAACAGCCTGAGACTAGGACCCCTGAGAATATGAAAATCCTCAAATGCTCACAGCCCTTCTATCAAATGAGACAGTATTTTCACAGAACTTGTGTACACACCCTGTATGCTTTAAATACGTAGGTGACTTGGAATACCTAACACAACGTACACACTATGTAAACAGTGTTCGACCAAGCTGTTTAGGGAGTAATGACAAGACAGGAATGCCTTACATGTCCAGTATTAACACAGTTTTTTTCAAAATTTTTCAATCCACAGTAGTCTGAATCTGCAGATGTAGAACCTATAGATGTAAAGTACTGATTTTACTTTCTGAACTTCTAACTCCACAATGAGGACATCGTATCCCTACAACTAACTTTTACAACTACCTAAAAAGAGGGGTAAGAGCAATGCCTCTTGCTTTGACAATAATCAAGAGAAGATCACTTCTTAGAAATTTTGGTGTCTGTGTCCTTCCCTCTGAGTGGCCCCTCTCTGTGCTGCAGCCCACCTGCCCGTCCTCCCCGCCTTTCCTCCTAACCTTTCCAGCCCAGCCCAGCTTTTCGGGTTCACTTCCCGTCAGACCAGTTTGGGGAGAGAAGCTAATCAGAAACGAAGGTCTTTCTAGTGAGCTTCAAAGGAGAGACCAGGCAGCCAGTCATCCCTGAGGGACATTAGAGCAGAACTAGCCAAATGATTCTGAGGAAAACTTCTTAGAAGAAATTAAAAACAAATCCTGCAGTCTGCCCTTGCCTTGGATGGCTCATTCCCCTCTGCCCTTCAATGCATGCATGGCCTGAAGGAGCCAACCACCTCCTCAGGCCGAAGTGTGCCTGTCTGTGAGCAACACAGGGTGAGCAGGAAGGAACGCTGAACCTCTGAGGCCATCCCTTCGCCTCTATAACCTGACCCCACCAGCTGTGTCTTTACTCCAGAGACTTTAAGTCATTAGAAGAGTCTCCTCTAAGGTCTCTGCCTGAGCCAGTCAGTCACTCTGGCCCCAGCCTGCACCTCAGGACATCCTGGGGCTGAGGACAGAGGTCCCACTTCTCTAGCATTGCTGAGCTCAAGAGGGCTCTAGGTTGGAATGAAGCTGATGCTGTGGGGACACAGCTTAACCCTAGGTTGTGTTTCTGGATTGGATGTGTGGCCTGTGGCCTTCTCCTCCCACTGGAATGAGGGATGACCCCTTAGAGGTGGGCTTGTTTCCGCAAATTACAGCAGCAAAACCATTATCAAGGCCACTCCCAAGATTCACTTCTGTCCTCGGCCTGAGGGACTTCTCACCTCCACCCCTCCCAGCTCAGCTGCAGGAACCTCTCATTGCTGGGTGGGGAGGTCCTGAGAGCTCCAGGACGACCACAGGGTGGCACTCAGCACTTTGTTGTAATGAGTAACTCCTCACCAATGCATGATTGCTTTTGGCCTCAGCTTTGATTAAAAATGAATGCCAAGAAATGAATTGATTAAAACTTCTATATACTTCAAAGTGCCTAAAAAAAAAAAAACAAACTACTGGGAGAATATGTTATTAGAGAATTCATTACAATAAATGGTTTGGATTCTTGTGCAGTAGTTACAGTGGGGAAGGTAAGATGTGCCTGTAACCAATCCTCGGCGTCACGCTTTCTGAGCTGTTGGTGGTGAGGTTACTTAGAGGCTCTGAGCCTTGGTGTTTTCTCTTCTCAAACCAGCGTGCAACCTGCAGAACCAAGGGAACATGAGACAGAGCAGCGCGCTGTAGGGTTTAGCCCAGTGAGGGGCATGTGAGAGCACCAGCAGGTGTACAAATCCAGTGAGTGGATTTGTACTTCTATGACATTTGGACACTACTTGGATGGTGGTAGGATTAGTGGTTGGTTCACTTAATCCCACCATTCATAGCCAGTGAAGATGAGCGCTGCTGCAGTAGGCCTGACAGGACCCTGCCTGGTACCTCTGGAAGTTGTGCAGCCTCTGGGCCAGCAGGTGTTCCAGTGCCAACACCTTCCGCAGCAGCAGGCTGCGCACCGCGGTCTCCTCTCTGCTGGCTGGGCTGATGCGCTGTGCGGTCAAACGCCACACATGAATCTCATGTTTCAGTTCTGCAGAGAAAAACGGCAAAGCTTAAGCCTCCCCAGCCCTGGCTGCTGGGGACATTCACTCCTTCATACCACACACGCTGACAGTGTACAGGCAGCCAGGTTTGGCCCAAAGCAAAGGCTTTCTCAGTACATGAGCTATCATGATGGAACAGATGACAACGTTAATTTTTTTAAAAATTACACAGAAATAGAGTAATGCAACTTCAGCTCTTTGGGAAATGAATAACCCTTCCCACGAACAGACATATTGAAGCTAGCACCCACACACCCCAGACCCATTCCCTTCTTGCAGGCCTTGCTTTCAGTCAAAATCTAGATGTCACGGGCTGTTTGGCAGCCTCCTTTGCATCATGAAGTAAAAAAGCCCTCACCAGGCACAGTGCCCTGCTCTCAGGCTTCCTCCTCCGGGCCAGTGAACTAAGTGAACCTCTGTTTTTTATAGCTCTTCCGGGCTGCAGTATTCAGTTCCAGTAACATAAAGTGAATTAAGCCAACTGCCCAATCTTTGAGTGATTTCAGAAACAGATCACATGAAAACCAGAAACGCAAGCATAGTTCTCAGCCAGTGGCCCTCAGGCAGGGCTGTGGTAAGAGAAAGGAGCTGGGAAAAGTGCTCCCTCCCTACCAAGCCTTCAGGAGCTCATGTCTGCGACACAGGATAGGGTGACAGCCTGTTGAAATCAGTGAAGAATTCTCACCCCTTGCAGAACCCAGACACCTTCTACAGAGAAGAGCAGAGAGATGATTTGTCAGTTGCTTACCTCTGAAGGTTTGAAAAGATTCCACAGAAGCTCACATTTAACCTCCCATTTTACAATTCAAGACACTACATTCATTTCTCAAAATAACCACTGAAAGAATACAAGAAAGCACAATATTTTCACAAACCACCTTCATTACTGTAAGAAAATGCCTGAGATGAAAAAATTTACAAAGAGGAAAAGTTCATTTCAGCTCAGTTTTGGAGGTCTCAGTTCAGGGTAGTCGGCCCATTGCCTCTGAGCATATGGTGAAGCAGGGCCAGGGAGCAAAGAGAGAGAAGGGACTGGGGTCCCACCATTCCCCTCCAAGGGCACACCCCCAATGACTAACTCTTCTTACCAGGCTCACCTCCTGATGGCTGCACCACCTAAGGAGAGTGCCAGGGACTTTAGCACATGGTCTCTTGGGAGACTTTTCAGATCCAAAGGACAGCACACCTATGATATTCAAGGCATCATACTATGTGTCACAAAAATTGAAGATGAAACCAAAATACCAAAACCTTTCAAGCAGGCTAGAGAGCCCAACAACCAGCTCAGGGTAAAAGCAAGACACAGTGATGCCTCAGAGACTCAAGAGCATACAGACCTACAACATACAGACTCAACAAAAAAATAAATGAAAACACCACATTTGAAGGCCCGTCTACTCAGTACACAAGTGCTGGTCACCTCCTGTGTGGCTGGCCTGCTGCCATGATGCTGAGGAAGCAAAGACAAGTTCATCAGATGGACGCAGAATGTCCATGAAGGCTGCCAAGACTGGGAGTGAGAGACCTGGCACAGAACAGGAGCAAGAGGCTCCGAGGCCGCAGCCTTACAAAGACTCACTGTGCCTCACTAGAGCAAAAGGAACTTGGGTATAATTCAAGGTCCTCTTCAGAGAAATGGACCCATGATTTCTTCTGAAAAGCCTCACACTCCATTTAACCACCTATGAGGTTATGACAGCATAAAAAGAAGGGGGAAAAAGAGAAGGAGGGGAGAAGAAGAAAAAGCAAGGATCTAGCTGTCTACAATGCTGGACATAAAAGTGCCACCCTGGGATGGGAATGGGGACACAGGGCTGCAGGGTGATGGCTCCAGCATAAGCTCAGACAAGGCAAGTATTCGATCCCTGTTCTGACAACACCACATCAAAGGTATCACCAAAAGCTCCTCCGAAAGTGGCAGAGACCTCCCGGCCACTCTCTAAGGGCATAATGGTGAAAGGCCACTGATCAGCTTTAAAAGGCATGCATGTCCACATAACCCAGCTTGAGTGCCAACCTGCAGGTACAAGCAAGGAGGCCCTGTCCTCATCCTCACGTTTGGGGAAGCAGAGACAGGAAGCCAGTTACTGCCTGTTTCGCTGCCTCCCAGATGCCTGGGCTCTCCCGTGCACTGGTCCTCGGTGACAGCGTGAAGCTTGTTGTGCACACCCACCACCTACCCACTTTTCAACTTATCAGGTCACCAGGATGAGCTGCCCTTTTCAGCTCAGCCTATCCACTGATTCTCGGGTGGGACGCTCCTGTTTTCCTACCTGCAGAATGAAACCTTCGGTTCTGAGGGATTTAGCTGGGAGAGAATTTGCACAGAAGGAAGCCCACTGTGTAAAGCAAGATGAGTGCTCACTGGTCCCAAGCATGCAGCACCCCAACAAAAGACACTCCCCTGACATTCTCTGTGGGACAGCACCTCCTGTCTATGTGCAGGAACTCTCCCTGGAGAATAAAGTAATTGCCAACACCGAGACCTGAGACTGCAGGAGGAGATGTTTCTACTCACCAACAAGGTCGCTGGGCTCCTTGTTATAAAGTTTTTGGTTCCAGTACAGGAGTCTGAGGAGTGGGAAGGAGACCAGGAGGACAAAGCAAATCCCAACAAACATGTGTGCCGTGAATTTGGCGAAGTCCAGGCCCTGGGAAAAGAGAAAGGGAAATGAATGAATGATGGGCCTTCTCCTCTGCCCCATGGCAGCTGCCTGCACCAGGGCACAAGGAGGGCTGGGCCCAGAGTGCTGAGATGGGCGCAGCAGGGGCCTCAGGGAGAGGGCCTGGAGCCCAGCACACAGTCCAAGGAAGAACACAGATCCTTCACGACGACTTCAAAACAGCTACAGTTTCTTTCATGCCAAAAACCATTTCTCACATGATGGGACTTCATCTTAGGAGGAAACAAAACCAGGCCATCACCTCTAATTGTGACCTGGGCTTGACTTGACCATGCTGGGAGGCTAGGGTGGCAAGGTCCATGGGCTGTCAGTGAGAGATTCCCCCACGATCAGGAGACAAAAGACTGGAGGAGACAAAACATTACTGATACGACAAAAGTCAGCTGTTTAAAGCTAAATTGGGTTTTGTAAATATTTCACTGAAGTCCCTGCCTCTGATCTGAAGGACTGTCCTCGCAACTGGAAAGCAGTCTTCCCTCTTCTGGGTACCATCACAATTGAGGCCACCCAGAGAGTCAGCACCTGCCCACCTGGGTCCCAAGCAGGTGCCCTCTCCTTCCCGCATGCTCCCTCTCCTGCCTGTGGAGGTGTCTGCCACGATCAATGCTGAAGATGCTTTTCTTACGGGTAAAATCCCCACTAGGTTACCGTGTCTGGGAATACGTCAGCATTTTCCTTGGTTTGTTTTGTTCTTTCATTTATTTTGCGCTCTTACATCCTCAGACAAGTATGTGTGAGCAATACCTCAGCCCCAGCAAGACAAATGAGAGCCGCACCCCATGAGCGTGGTCCCTATGAGAACTCAGTACAGTCCAGGACTACGGCACCACAAAGAGGATCAGAGGCACCGTGCAAAGTGTGACCATTGCAGGGCTGACAGTGTGAAGCACCACAGTAGCAAAGCAGTGTGGTCACACAGGATGCAAGCGGTCCAGCTGTGGGATGGGGTTGAGAGAGGCTTGTACACAGGTAGAGGGATGGCAAGTCCCGTGGACTGTGATGCTCTGAGAGACCCCAGGGTGAGAGCTGGAAACCTACGTTCCAAAGTCCCACATTGGAAAGAGAAATTTAAACTATATTAATTGTTTTTTACTAAAATATATTTGTCCCCCTCACTTCTAGAAATGTTCTAAAACCACTTAGGAACGTTGAAGTTGTGAAGTTTCTCAGACACAAATGGCCCTTAACTTAAACTGTACATTTGTGTCAAAGGTGTATAAGACTCACTTGGACGGCCTTACAAACAAATGTGCCTTACAATTTTTCCTTTTTAACCAAAGGGCTGGGGAGAACCCCAGCAACAGAACGCCAACCCCAGCACCCACATCCAGAAGCCAAGATCAGCCCCATACCCAGCACAAATCCCACTGCAAAACTGGCTGGAGTACATCACACATTTCTGAGATCAGACTTGGACCTCCCACAAAACTAGGGATAAAGCTATGTATCTTTAGAAATTTACAAGCATCAACAAAGGAAACAAAATACAAAAAAATAGAAACCAGAAAATGACAATACACAGAAGCAAAATGCAATCCCAGACCCGGCAGCCCACCCAGGACAAGTCCAGAGCACAATAAGTTAGAGGAAATCAGAAGACAACCACTGGAACTTTCTGCAATGATAGTAACAATATGCAGTGTATTAATTATTGTTACTCTCACACTAGCCTGTTTTCAAACTCTGTTTTATTGTTATTTTTATTTTTCTCTTTAAAATAAAAAAGTGGTCCCGACAGAGATCGGCTTTTTGGCGGTGGCAACGCCCGGCGTCCCACATTTCGTGCGTATCGGGCAGGCCGCGCGGAAAGCCCCAAACGCTGGGAGCCAGGGGCGCTCTGCGCGGGGAGGAAGTTTGGCTGGGTCCGAGCGCCCTGGGAGCGCAGCCAGCTCGGTCCCTCCCACCTCCCAAGCTGGTGCAGCTTTCCGGCGACTCCCGACAGAGATCGGCTTTTTAGCGGCGGAGACACCCGGCAGTCCCACGTTTCGCGTGTATCGGGCAGGCCGCACAGAGGGCCCCAAACGCTGGGAGCCAGAGACGCTCCGCGCGGGGAGGAAGTTTGGCTGGGTCCGAACGCCCTGGGAACACAGCCAGCTCGGTCCCTCCTGCCTCCCGAGCCGGCGCAGCTTTCCGGCGACTCCTGACAGAGATCGGCTTTTTAGCGGTGGCAACGCCCAGCAGTCCCACATTTCGCGCGCATCGGGCGGGCTGTGCAGAAAGCCCCAAAGGATAAACTGGCACGTTGGAACCTTCCTGCCTGCAGGGACTCCGAAAACTAGTGAGCTGTCTGCGCTCGCAACCAGATCACCGAGTGGGGGAGGAGATCCATCCCTATACCTGCAGGGAACCCTGGGAGGGTGGGGGAGCAGTCTTACACACCTCACCCAGGTCACTCGGTAGGGAGTATGTAACCAATATCTGTACAGCCTTTTAAGCGGAACTCTCAGCAGAAAGCTTAAGGGACATTCCCCCAAAGAAAAGTCATTGGAGCAACCTCTGCAGCAGACCTTTGCCTGCTGAACTGCCTGGGGAATCTACTGCTCAATATTTTGAATCAGATACCCAAAAAAGGGAAGACAGAAGAACAAATCTCAGCAGAAAGCTTAA
>PVLD010012053.1:0-62163 GCA_004027595.1 Dinomys branickii | reverse complement strand
TCCTCTGTTTTCCCATTTTTGGGTATCAGATTCAAAATGTGGAGCTATAAATTCCACAGACAGTTCAGCAGGCAAAGGTCTGCTGCAGAGGCTGCTCCAGTGGTTACTTCTCTTTGGGAGAATGTCCCTTAAGCTGTCTGCTGAGATTTCCGCTTCTACTCCCTACCCCAAGACCTGGCCGGGGCAAATAAACAGCTCGTGACCCCAGGATTCTTGCAGATAGGCCACTCAGGTGTTCCTCCCTGGGTGGAGCTCCTTCCCCCCTCACAAAACCCGTTGGGGCGCCTAAGTAGGTCTTCCCACCCGGGAGATCCCGCAGTCCTTGAAGCTGCTTTGATGTCTCTTGCTGGGCCGAGCTTCTTCCCGATTCAGGAAAAACCGGTTAGAGCGCGCACTTAACTCACCCTGTGATCGTGCAGACAGGAGTGCCGTTCAGATGTTTTTCCCTGGATGGAGATTTTCCCCGACTCAGAAATCCCGCCGGCCGGTCGCTGTTGCTCCAGTTCGCACAGCGCTGGCTGCAGGGGTGGGGTTCTGAGCGGGATCCCTGAGCGCTGCCCGGTTTGGCGCAGTTTGTCCCAGTAGCGCGTTCTCTGTCGGGTTCAGGAGCTGAAGCCGTTCTTCCCTCCACACTCACTCTCTCGGCTGGTCGTCTTCTTCCCGGAAGTCCTTATTTCTGTCTTCATATTGCTATATTTCATTGTTTGGGTGGTAATCCTCTGGGAGGTTCTCTCTCTGCTGCCTACCCGGTCGCCATCTTCCCCGAGACGGTGATTCTTAAGAGTGAATTGCTGACACTAATGAGTACATTTACTTATCTCTTTGTCTCTTTATAGAGGAAATCAGACTAGCATGCAAGACAAGTCCATTACAGTCCAACGGTAATGAACAAGACGCAGCATAATGGAAAGCTGAACTAGGCAAATAATAACAGATTTGTTTAGATGGATTTCTACAGTTTTCATTTTGAGTTTTTTATTGAAGAATAAATGCTCACGCAAATGAATTTTGTTTAAAGTCTAAGATTCATACTAATGATAAAGTATAGTAAGAATACAGGTTTTTGAGTAATTATAGAGAAGTTCAATGTTACTGTGTTACTAGAAATTCCTTATTATGCAGGGCTATGGGGGATAAACAGGAGTTGACAGAAGATAAAAAGAACCAAAACTCCATCTGTAGAAATTGACTCCAGGAAGCAGCATTGACTTTATAAAGCAACATATAAACGGATTTGTATAAATAATTATCAGAGTGAAAATGAATTGAAGAACCTAAAGCAAATTTTAAAATCAGTTCTTCACTTCCAATGTAGACATTTTTGAGAATGAATTTCTAAAACTCAGAGGCTTTGTACTGACATTTCTCCATGCCATGAGTCTTAGCCTGAAGTCAAATTTATGTGAACAACTGCTTACTTTGTTATCACAGCAGAGACCCGAAAAATATGGTCCATTTATATTAAAATTTTCATTTCCTTTATGATAATTGTATCTTTTATACATTTTTAAAGAATGTTACCATAGTTTTTTAAGTTAATACTTATTTCATATAGAACTAAGTTGCCGTGCTTTCCCTGCTTTTTACCATGCTTATTTGCACAAAAAATGTACATATTTATCAACAATTTAATTCTATGGTATTTGACATTTTTTAATCATTTTGTATTCATTGCCTATTGAATCTCTGAAGTCTGTAGTTTAGGAAAGACTACAATTTGTGAAATATGGAGCTTAAAGATCTTTTATTGAATTTTCAGATTTTATAGATGAAGATACTTAAAATTTTGCTCATGGGTATAAAAAGAATATGCGGCCATGTTGGCTTCATTCTGGGCTTGGAGAAATGGAGGTTTGAAGAAATTATCAAGAACAAAATTAGCATGGTTCAATCCAGAGAAAACCAAATCTTCTATATTTAATATCCTATATTTGTTTGCATTTTATCATTCTGATCTATGTCTATTTTATTTTTAGATTGGTTTTAAACTTCCTGATTAATTTTTAAAAGTCAATGTGACTTTTTAATGATGGTTTATGTTTCAAGTTTTTCTATTGTTGTATTTCTATATTTCATCTATGAAGTAAAAATATGAATCTTTTTCTTCCTCACTTTTATAAAGTCTTTGCTAACCTCAACCTTGACTTGAGCATATCACTGGACATAGGGTTAGGCATGTTTGGACTAAAAAAAAATCCCAGATCCTGACCCAAAGCTCTAACTGCCCTTTATAAGTGAACAGGAAATTTCTTGGAGGATTTATTTCCAAATGAACCAAATTACTTTAACAGAGAGTGCAATCAAAATTGCACATGGGAATTTAAACATGTGTCACAAAGTAGCCCTTGTTTTTGTGTTTCTAGTTTTTAAATAAAAAGCTTGGCCTTGAATATGTTGGCATTTAAAATAAAGTTTGACATTAATTAAATATTGAATATCTGAAATATCTTCAGAATAATTTGCTTAAAACATTTTGGTTATAATCCAAAGTGAATTATCATAATTTTTATAATTTTGAATTTGGACACCTCCATTCAGTCAAACTGAAACAAAGCTATGATTTATATTCATAGCCTCAATAATGACTGTGAAGAAAGTCAGTATTTTTACAGTTTTCCTTTATATATATGGAGAAATATATCATACAACTCAGAATAACAATTAAAATAAAAACAATAAATTTTTACTAAGAAAGAACAGAACAAAAATAACATCAATCATAAAACGCTGGACTAAGTATTGGAGATGGCCATCATTTCTGCTGGTCTCAGCATTTTACCGAGGTCTGAGTCCCCGAAATGTCCAAAGCTCTGGCTGTCATGGCTTCCTCAAGGTCCATCTTCCTTTTTGTCCACTTACTAAAAACGTTGGGCGAGTCCTAAGGTCTGCTCCAGTTAATCACGCAGACGTTAAAGGAACCCTACCCATCATAACTGTACAATGGCAGCCCGACCCTCTGAAGACAAACAGGGTGAGTCATTCTCATTTTCACCCTAAGAAGTGGTTTCTTCTTATTTGTTCTTTTGAAAAGCAGAGTTTAAACTCTCTGGATGCCGACCACAGCTTTGTTTACTATCATCACTGTGACCTCCTTCATGGAGACGTCTCCTCTTTTAAACTCACTACTTCTGAGGGTCTAGAGTTGCAAAGAAGGAAAGCTCAAAATTACAAAGTGAATTACTTCAACTGTCGGTACGTGGAGCCACATTTTCTGTCCCTGGCTTTGTCGACATAGGGATTTTTCCCTTTTGGAGGAGGCAGCAGTACAGTACATACTGATAATTAATTTAAAGAGAATAATTGACGTCAGGAATCCTCTGACCTTCAAAGCTTCACTGATCACTTTAGTGAGCCCACGGCTTCTGGATGGTGTAGTGTAGGCTCTGTCCATCCTACCTTTGACAACTGGAATGTTTCCTTTATTACAAAGAAGATTTTTTGGTCTAATGCTATATAGGTTAGTAACTGGTCAATCAAGAAATCATTCATTACAAAAGCCCAACTGTGAATGAAGGTGATTCTCCATTTGGGGCAATAATATTCATTTGGAAGCATGGTTAAGTTGGCATTTCTCTTTGGCATGTTGGACATTCAGCAGCAACAGTAGATAGATTGAAAAAAAGATGAGAAGTCCTTATGAATTTAATTATCATACATACAAACAGCAAGACTGACAGGCCAAAAACCATGGAACACATAAGACAATTATACTAAATCAAGGTACACTCTTAGACACCTTGTCTGTACTGGATTACAATAACTCTTTTCTTCTCATTTCCTCCTGTCTTATTTTGCACTTTTTTATTGAGTTTCTCATATAAGAGAAACCATCAGATAGTTAAGCTTGTGGGTCTGATTTACTTCACTCAACATGACTATCTCGAGGGCATACCTACAAATAATTCAAGTTTGTCCTGCCTTATGAAGAGTAGTGCTCCGTTATGTGTAAGGACCACACTGTTTGTACCCATCCATCTGTTGATGCATTTGGTTGGTTTGATTCTGCATCATAACACTTAAAATATCTTTTCAATAGCTAAACATGACAAGTAACATTTTTTAAAGCATTATGATTGCATTAAGGTATATTGAATGTGTTTCTTAATTCTATTTTTAAAAATTACTGAATAATTTGTAAAAATTCATACCCACTCTTGATTACAGAAAATGCTTTTCAAACTTTCACCAGTGAAAGTGTTATGACTGCATCTACACATTTGTGAGCTTATTCTGTTTAGTTTCAGCTGTCAAATATTGGATTCCTTCTTTTACATGAGGAAAGCATCTTCAGGGGCCACTTCAAATGACCTTGTGAAATTTAGAAAGCATAGAGAAATACCACTTCATCTGCACAGCGACAAGCAAAAACCTGAAGATAAGGTGCATATTGGTTACATAGCAAAGACCAACTCAGTTGTAAGTCAGTCAAAATATTTAATAAAGTGATAAGATACTCAAGCTTTTATTTCTGACTGAGGTGTTCAAATTATTTTATTATTTTTGAAGTACTTTGCTATATGAATTATTCATGGATTTGATGGTCTTTCAATTGACATATGTGAAATATTATTCTGCCATGATGCTAATTGTTCTTGGCAGAATATGCTTTTCAAAAACATCTATTTTCTAAAAAAAAAAAAAAATCTATTTTCTTATCCTGCATTGTAAATGGCAAATTGAATTGACAATAAAATTATGTGCATGTCAAACGTGGTCCATTATTGCTTGGCAGGACCATATTAGTTGATAGAAATATCAAAAGTCTTATTCAAAATCCCATCTTTCATTTTTAATTACTTATAAAGACCAAGTATGAGGGTATGTCCTACAGTAGTTTAATTTTCCATTTTTTGTAAGAATTTTGTAATAAGATAAAAATAATCTGAACTGACATATATCTGTCTTCAGAAGATATTTGGCATCACTGGAAATAATTATTCTACTCTTTTAGAGAATTCCTTAATAAATTGTAAATTGAACATAATTTATCACAATGTTATTTTTACTGCAAATGAGACAAAGATGCACTGCTATACATTCAGGTTACATTATTCTACTTTTTTTAGACATTTTGCCACATTTTGAGCTCCTACAAGGAAATCATTATCTTTCTTATAAAAAAAATTAGGCAAGTCCCTATTTCATTACCCATATTTCAAAAAATTAAATGATTTAAAATGTCTGCTCCAGCAGATCATGGCATTGCCTGTCTGCCTTCACAAGCACCATTATCCTTAGGTATAATACATTTTTGAATGGCAAAAAGGAGCTAATGTTTACCAGATTTAACCTTGTTCATTTTAGTGGTCAAAATGAATCCATTCTGCATGTACAAAGCAGTTTAAGTACCATCCAGAAAATCTTTGAAAAGCTAAAATATTATGCTTGTCTGATGAGCACTAAATATACAAACACTAGCAAAATCTGTGCAATAACCACAGGTTAATACAAGGTGTGTTTGAACTTTAAAATATATTCTTCATCTCAGAACCTACTGTGCTTTGTAACAAAGAAAACTCAGACTTTCTGTCCTGTTGCTGGCATGATGATCGTCACAGTCTTTGTGCTGGTGCCATGATTTCTATCGTCTACTGTGCAGGTTTCTAGGGAAGGCATTTTTTGTTACTATAACATGAGAAAACATTGTTCTGCCACTAATCCAGGGGCTGGTGCTCTTAGATTTACCCTCATCTGAAGAGAGTTACTTTCCCAAAGCCACACCCTTTTCTTAAGACAGGCACCAGAGAAAAGGAACTAAAATACATGGCAGGCAGGAGCTCCATAGACTGACATAGTGCACCGCATCCCAGGACTAGTGTCACACACATCTATGGGGTGATGCAAATGCTGCCATAACTGGGCGAATCCAGGGTCAAAGACATCCATACCAGTATGTAGGTGATCTCCCCTCATATGGTCTTTGTATTAGCTTCTCAAAAGTTGAAAGAGATGCTGCACGGTGTTTTGGGCAGGACCCAATGGGAGAATCCTAATCCAGACTCCTGATTCTAGAACAAGGGCATGTCATCTTCAAGGGGGTATTACCCACCAACTAACCAAGGAAGTATGCAAAGCTTTGTTCACTGATGTGTTGTCTCAGTATAGCTCTGCTTGCTTCTGAGTAGTCTTGAAAGACAATTGGAAGTGAGTATCCTCTTATAAGTAGTGTAATGTATTCTTCTGCTGCTTGATTTGCATAGAAAAAGTAGGTTAGAATACATGCTAACTCATGAGCAGTGATGAGAGTCGTGGGCATGTCTTCAAAGACAGGATGGACGAAAGAGAAAAGGCGGTTATGGCCCCATGGGAGTGAGTACCAGGTATATTTGTTATTATTACATTGATTGCTGTCATACAGCATTCAGTAAGAAAGTATTACTAAGCACATGGACAGAACTGCATGGGCAGTTGATGTGTAAGGTGATGTATCCCTAACTCAGCACTGACATAAAGCCCGATTAATACAGGAGCCCTGGAACGACATTTTGAGAATATACCCGAGCCTAAATAATGGTACCCTTCTTGCAATGTCTTTTTAAAAATTTTATCAGTTTACAGTACATAATGATCACATTTTCTGGGTAATTAGTACATGTACATAACACATTTTAATTATTTTATTTCCCCTTCCCCTGCACCTCCCTTTTTTATTGCCCACATCAGATTCATTTAAAAAAAAATCAATGAATAACAAATGCTGGAGAGGCTACAGGGAACCCTTCTTCATTGTTGGTGGGAGTGTAAAGTGATACAACCACTATGGAATTCAGTATGGAAATTCCTCAAAATACTAAAACTAGTAATTCCATTTGACCGAGCTATTCCCCTTCTAGGCAGCTTCCCAAAAGAGTTAAAGACATACCACAGCGATGTATCCCTATCCCTGTTTATAGCAGCAAAATTCATGATAGCTAAACCTTGGAAGCAGCCTATGTATCCATTTGCATCCTATAAGCCCTAAGAAGCACTATTTTAAAAACATTTTAAAATAGTAAAACAGCCCTTCATTTAACTATGTCATTATTTGCAAAGAAAAGAAACACTCATCTTCTGGCAGACAGTATGCATGTGTGCGTGCAGCTACCTCTTGTGTTGGAATACCGCAACTGCTCTGCATAGTGTCTGTTAGTTTTGTTGCTTGTGTTATCAGACAATTGTCTGATGGATCATGCCCAAGTTATCACTGAGTATAATCATTAAGCTACTATTGACTATCTTATAAAAGGAAACAAGATAAATAAAGTTTTTAATGTTAGCACCTACATAATTTAGATAAACATAAATTTATGTTTCTCATTTTGTCGCATTATTACCATATTTTACTTCTCTTGTGATAAAATAGGCATTTAAATTGTTTAATTTTTCTCATTTACAATTATGTCACATTAAACAAACTTCTTGTAGAAAGTGACAGCTATTCAGTAACTACTTTCCAATAATATATAAAAATATTATATGAACATTTTGTATTACAAAATGATATTCTACATTTACCCAGTCTATTGTTAACTGGCTACAAAATATCCTCTGGAGAACCTACAGGAGAAGATCATTTATGTCCAGATTTCTGGACAGAGAGAAAAGCCAGAAAAGCTTCTCTGGACTTCTTTTACCTAATCCAGTCCAGCAACATGGGTAAGTAAGGGAGTGCTGTCACATTTTGGGGAAGACCAATGTCTTTCTCCTCTGTGTGCTACTACAGCTATACATATGTGGTACAAGAAAACCGTGAAGCATATTTAACTTCTATTTATTTGCAAATTAGAAATGGTGTAATTCATTTTAGTGAAATGAAATAAGGTGATAAACAAGAATTTATGTAAAAATATTTTGTAGAATTGTTGGTTCAAAGAGTAGAAGATGACTTTTGAAGGAATGAGGTAATTATTTATTGTACCTAGAGGATTTCATTCATCTTTGTGAATATCTGTTTTAGTTATCTCTTGTGGCTGATCAGCATACCAACTTCCATTAAGTGGATCCAGTTTCCTGGCTCTCAGAATATATGGGTGGCTTGAACTGTTTTATATCGTTCTCATTTGAGGTCTTTTATGCAAATCAGACAAGGCATAGGTCAGAACTTCTGCTGTCATTTCAGAACTTCACTCTGTCCTAAAAGGCTTCTGTAAATTTCTGGCAGTTGGTGCTTGAGTTAATCTCAGAACTTTGAAGGTGAGGCAGGAGGATTATAGCAAGTTTGAGACCAGCCTGGGCTACAAAATGAACTCAAGGCCAGCCTGAATTACATAGCAAGACTCTGTCTCAAAAACACAAAAAAAACCTCAGAACTTCTTTGGGGCTGTGAACCAGGGGTTGGCTCTCCCTATGCTGAGCTTCTCACAAGGAAACTATATTCCGAAAGGTAGTTTCTTAACAGTAAACATTCCAAATGGCACAGAAAGATTTGGGTCCCTACATTCCAACCTCAAAAGGCACACAGCAACCATTTCATTTCCTTTTCTTGATCAAAACAGAGTTCTCACAGATGCAAGGTAGTAAAGAATTAGACTTCACCTTTTGTTGGATTAGTGGTATGATCACATTACCAAAGATCATGCTTAATGCAAATATTCTCACAGAAAGCTTTTGAAAACATAATCTGACACAGAATTTTATAATCATGCATCAAGCTAATTACAAATCACAATATATGGGGAATGAAAGAGAATATGAAATAAATTTACATATGAAAGTGTAACTTGGCAAAATGGGATTAGTTTTGTTGAAATAAATTATTAATTGTAATAATCTTAATAATAAGGACACTTTTTGTGATTGCTATGGTTTGTGTCTGGATGCCCCCCAAAGCCTAATACAGTCTTGGGGCAGCTTCTAGAGTTTGTGATTAATACAGGGGTGTGAGTGCTACACCGCCCTGGGCTGGGGAGTTTGCATATAATGTGAGGGAGGGAAAGAGGCTTCTTGCTGCTACTCCCTTTTTCTCTTGTTGCTTTTTCTGTTTCTGGCTGCCATGAACTGTTGCCCTCTGCCATGTGCCACTCTGCCTTGGAGCCAGCCAAGTATGGACTGAAACTTCCACAAACTGTAAGCTAAATAAACCTTTCCTTCCTTCATTTTGGGCTTCAGGTACTTTGTCTCAGCAATGACAGAAAAGTAACCAAGACAGTGATGCATGCAACCACCATTTGGGTAAAGTTGAATTAAATACCACAAGCCATTTGCTGCTGCACTCTAACATGGAAGACTGAGGACTCTGGAAACTTCATTCAAAGTGATGTTACCTGTTAACACAACATTCTAAAGTCCTCTTGCTAGTTCTGTTGAAAACTGCTATTCCTTACACTGAAATTACACCTTTTCCTTAAAGAACACATTTATACCACATACAGAAATTCACTTTTTTCCTACTGAGTCCTCACTACTGTCTAACATTATTAAAGGCTGTTCAGCTTATCCCTAGTAACAGAGCATGCATGAAAATTTCTTTCTCTTAATTGTGGAGGAAGTGGACAAGGATAATATGTATATATAATGGGCTCTTTAGCTCCAAATTAGTTTTCTTTTCTGATTTATCTCTAGCCCATCAGATGAACTCTGTGTCAGCAATTACTTTATTGCTGTTTTAAACTATTATATGCCCAGGTAGGTCAGGAGAGACACAATAAAATTGTTAAGGCTCTAAAGGCATGAAGTACAGTCATGCTGAGAAATGGTGCTTCTCTACAGCAAGTGTTATCTTATTGTGCTAGTCTAGAGGGGTGATATCCAGAGTATCAGAAAGTTTACTCTTATATATTAACTGGCAATGCTGTACTTAAATTAAATCTGAAATATATGCAAAATTAGATCTATGCCAAAGAGGTGTTGATGTGATCAACACCAAATGATGTGATCATTTTAGAGAATAATTCAGTCGTATCTCCCAAATAAAGTAATTTCCAGTATCAGGTGACCTTGTGACCAGATGATAGAGAGGCCTGTGTTCTTTCCTCACTGACCCCTTTCACGGCGCTGCCCCATCATCTGCAGTCCTTCTTGTGCATTATTTCACTCGAACGCACAGAGAGCACAGGAAAATTTCATAATTGCAAATTTGGAGAAGTTAGGTAACATATAGGACACCCAGATAATACTTCATATAACAAAACCTTTCAATGTAAGTGTATTCCAAATATTACACAGGGTGTGCTTATTCTAAAAATCTCCATTTTATATGAAATACAAAGTTAATAGTACAGTTTATTTTCATTTTCTAAATCTTGCAACAGTAGCTATGCTAAATGCTTCAGATTCATATGTTATTGTTTAAAATAGTATTAAATAATGGGTAAACAATGGCGGGAAAAGTATGTGTATTTCATCTTTTACCATATACAAATGGAAGTTTTACATGGGTTACTAAATTTGATGTGACAAAATCGTAAGTTAAAAATAAAACTTGCAATATATTTCATTTTGTAGTGGAGGAGAAACTTACAGGAATAATCAAAAAGTTATGTTAATGTAATACAAGTTTCTATTTTGGGGATACAAAAAAGCGAATTATACACATGTAAGAAACATAATTTTATCATGAGATATTTAAAAAGTTAATCAGTTTATTAAGCAAGTTTACTCAGTGTGAGCTAGGAAAATATACTGTCAGAAAAGTAGATGAAAAGTACTATATTAAAATTCTCAAGAGAAACAGTAACAGTAGATTATGTATTTAAAATATTACATATATGCCATACATAATATATTGTATATCTTGACTGATAGGTATATGATATAAATATATTACATATAATAAATTACATATGACATATACTTGATTGATTTTATTTACACAGTGAAATTACTATCTATATCTAAGACTAAAGATGATCCTTGATTTAAATTGAGATGGTATGCGAGTAAACTCATTGTAAGTTGAAAACAATACTAATGAAAAATGCATTCAAGACATCTACCTTACTAAACATTGTAGTTTAACACAGAACACTGTTATATTTTTGTCTTTTATGCTTATGAACTTCTTGCTAATTGGGAGTTGTGGCTGGATGCTGCATTACAAGAGAGTATGCTACCATATATTGCTAGCCTGGACAAAGATCACCAAATTCAAACTTTGAAGTGTGGTTTCTAACGAACGCATGTTACGTTGTAGCTGTAAGTGTAAGCTGAAACATAGTAAGTCAGAAACCATGTCTATACCTATATCTGTGTGTATCATATCTGTGTCCAGTATGAGAGAGAATTAGTTTACAGAATTGTGGGAACTGGCAAGGGTGAAATCGGAGGAGCAGGCTAGAAGGGGGAAATTCAGGCAGCAGTTGATGGCATGGCACTGAACTTGATGTTAATAGGCTAGAAACTTGGGCAAAATTCCTATGCTGCAGTCTCAAGGCAAAACTCCTTTACTGTAGGGAATCTCAGTCTTTACAAGGCTATCAATAGACTGAATGACATTCACTCATAGAGCATGCTCCACTTTACTCAATTTCTGCAGGTCTGAATGTTAATTGGAGACAGAAAGATACTTTCACAGCAGCATCAAGCCTCCTATTTAATCAGATAACTAAGTACCATTGCCCAGCCAGGTAACACTTAAAATTAAAGATCAACAGATACCAACAGGATAATTTAAAAAAATAATTATAACTAAGTAAGCATGAAATTATTCAATCTTGTGAGTAATAAAATATAGAAATTAAAACATAAAATAATAGCAAGTCACAACATTCTTTAAGTCAAGACTTAGTGCCATAATCTGTTTCATTTGGAAAGACATGACTTTGAAATTTATATTTCATATGTAAAAACAGAAAAATATAAGATTCAAATTGTTTGTCAGTCATGCAAGAGTCAGCTTTAATTATATACTGTTTATATTATTTTCTAACTTTTATATTATTTCTATGTGTATTATTTGCTCTATTAAACTCTTTCAAATGTAGATTATTTTTCTTCTCATTTAGAATGGTAAGGCCCACATTGATCTCCAGAAGATTTTAGACTAGATAATCTTAAAGTATCCTGTAAGCCCTAAAGATAGATAAAAATGCAATTTAACTCAGTGATTTAAATTTAAGGTATTATAATTTAACTTAATGATTCATATATGCTTAAATGCACAAATGTCTATCCAAGGTATAAAGGTACTTTGTCTAATGAATTTAATTTTAATTATTATTGAATCAGAATATTCATTTTCCTTACCTTTATGATGTTTTGTTCTTAAATATATAGATTATGATTAACATGTAGGTATATAAAAAGAGTAAGATACAGAGATAAGCACAGTGTTAGGCACTGTTTTGTTTTTTCTTTTCTTTTTTTTTTTTTTTTGTGGTACCAGGGACCGAACTCAGGACCTTGCACTTGCCAGGCAGGTGCTTATGCCACTGAACTGTTTCCCCAGCCTCTGGCATTGTTTTCTTTAAGGGAAAACCTCTGTGGTTCCCCAAAATAATTTACTGGGGATCTTATTTGGATTCAATGAATGAAATTTTAGTAAATATGAGATTGAAAAGATACTTGTTATGGAGTTCTTTTAGGCAGAACCTTTGCTTTGGTGGGAAATGTAGAGGGAAGCAAGAAATTATTTCAGATGTGGGTAAATGAGGAAGTAACAAAGTTTCAGAAGGAAGTTGTTTTGTATGAGAAAACTTGAAAGTAATTCAGATTTGGTTTGTATTTGCCAGGTTCAATTTTCTATAACTGCTATAAATTTAATGAATGTTCCTTAAGGCTTCTTGAAGTGACCTTTGACAATAGCTTGTACCATATATCGTAAAGATAGCAACGGAGACAATATTATACACAAAAATAAACGTCAGTGAGTAGTAACATTATAACATCAAAGCTGTAAGCCAAGTAAAATTAATGTTTTGCATACTAATAATGTATATTTGCATCTTATTTGTGTTGTTAACATCTATCTTCAATATAACCAATGATAAACTATTCTCTGTGGCAAATGCATTGTATTTTGTTTTTAATGTTCAATAAACCTTATTTATTTATAATTCTGGGCTTTATACATTTTAGTTCCCCGAGGTTTCATTTAGCCTCCATGTTGTTTTATTGTAATTCAGGGATAGGTTTTATAAACTAGTAAACTTCCATCACAGTGATAGCTGAATATAATTACAATGCAATTATATCAAAGCAAGGTAGTAATATAAATCCCATAGCCAAGTTACTGCAAAGACTCAGTGATTGATTTTTTTAAACAACTAAGAAAAGAAAAGGAAGACAATAGGAGAGAGGAGTGAAATATTAAATCCTATTTAGTACTTATGCTGTGGTACTTGCTGCCTGGACACTTGCACATTTTGTACTTTTTGTCTAAGTATCTATTTTACCTGGTAAGTTATGTAATAGTCATTTAGTTTGTTAAAAAATTATTTTGGAGTAGTGAGATAATTTTCTCATAGTTAAATAAAACAATCAAAGGAACTGAAATTTGATCAGTTTAGAAGAAACATACTAAACAGATAAAGATGAGAGATGCTGGGCTGGGGATATAGCTCAGTGGAATAAGCACCTGCCTAGCAAGCGCAGGGTCCTGAGTTCAATCCCCAGTACCGAAAAAAAAAAAAAAAAAAAGATGAGAGATGTAAAGAATTATAATAGTAAAAAAATATTAAAGGCCTCACAATTTTATCAGCTCTACTTTACATCAATATAATGAACACATACACATATAGATCAGTTACAAAATATGAAGTGAAAGTGTTCATCAGTGTTCTTCCAAAGTGGTGCCATATCACTAAATATGGAGACTTTGAAAACACAGAAACTCATGGCTTCATCACAGTTTCACTCAATCCAATCTACGGAAGTGTACGAATGGATGTGATTCATAATACAGCACTGTCTTGATTACTTTTTTCTCATTGCTGAGACAAATTACCCAACACACCAAAGGAAGAAAGGAAAGGTTTATTTAGCTTACAGTCTGTGGAGGTTTCAGTCCATACTTGCCTGGTTCTGAGGCAGAGTGGCACATGGCAGAGGGCAAATGTTCATGCCAGCAGAGCACAGCAAAAACAACCAGCGAAAGGGTAGAATGGTGACAAGCAGTCTCTTTCCTTCCCTTACACTGTAAATGGTATAGCTCTCACAATCTCTATGCCCTCCTCTTCCACAGGCTCAGGATGTATACAAAGTAAGCACCCTAGATCCCTTTTGAATCACATAGTTAACCTTCTAAACTGCTCAAGTTAACACAATAAACTACATCCCAGAAGGGTAAGGGCATGTCCTTTTTACCCTAAGATGCAGAAGTGCTGAGTCACTTAGGCAAACCTCTAGGCTCCCCAAGTTGACACAATGTATGAACCATAACAAGCACACACTAAAAATTGTTGAATTCTGTGATCTCTGAGGTCCACAATTAATCACAAAACATACATATAACCTTAACATTCCCAGATTTATCACCTATTTTAATCAGATTTCATACCTTTTTAGTATGTTTTTACCATATTCTACTCCATCTATGCAGGTGGCCATTGTGAGTCTGCCTTGTAAATTCATTTAATATATGATGTAAAATCTGAACCCTAAGTGATACAAACCATAAATAATCTATGTCAAGATATAAAACCATAAATAATAAGACATTTCTAAACTGTAAGAAAATGTTATGAATGCAAGTGCCAACAAACTTGAAAATTTAATGAAAACTTCTTTTTTAAAACATCAATTTAAGTAATAAAAATAGAAAATTTTAAATAAACAAAAAATATCCTGTTAGCATAAATTAGTCTTTAAAATCTTAAACATGAAAACTTTACAAATGGACTGAATCCTAATTTAAAGAAACCACAATTTCTACATCATAATCATAACTAAAAAGAGATAATGCTAATGACAGAACCATATATTGCACAGATCAGCCTCTCTATTAGTACTAGGCAAAATAATTTGCAAAAGTTATGTCTGATTTTACAGGTCAATTGTTAAAGTCATGCTTCAAATTCCTTGCAGTGGATACAAAATTCATTTTAAAAAGTATAAACCTAGAGATCTAGGAAATTCCATAGCACTTGATTAGAATGGACACAAATAAAATCACATGCAGCTATATAATTTCAGAAAATACAGGTGTGGAGACAATATGTTAAAATTAAAAAATAAAAAAATCATGTTATGGTTGATATATTGTGTCAAGTTGAGGAGCCTAGAAGCTTAATTAAATAACACAGCAGTTTTATACCCTGAGGTGAAAAGGACATGACCTTTCTGCTTTAGGTACCAGGAGTGGGGTTGTTGCTGTAACTATATCTGATCATGTGGCTTAAGAGACTTTGGGAAAGGCTTATGGGAAGAGTTTGGAAATCAAAGATTTCACCTGAAAGAAGTGCTAGAATGGCTTCAGCTGTTCTGTCTGGGAGAATCTGGTTAAAATTCAGAAGACCAGAATGCTGATAGATGTCCTGCTGATAAAGACCAGGTTCAGGAGAATTCTTCTGGGAAGAAGGACTACATTGAGTGCTGGACTCCAGATGATGTGTGATATGCCTTGGCAGGAAGTTTGTCTGCATTTTGTTCGTGTCCAGAGACTTTGCCTGAGACTAAGATTAAGGGCGGCAAACTGATTAACCAGGCACAAGAAATTTCATGGCAGCTGAATGTTGAGGATGTGACATGGCTATTGTTGAGGGCTTTTAGCCAGGCTTACGTTAAGAATCAAGAGCAAAGAGCCCAGCAGGATGATTTATAATGTGAGTTTGGCCAGAAGAAAAACTTCAATAAAGTTGCAAAGTATAAAGATAGAGAAGAGGAGATCTTGATTGCTGGAAAGAAACAAGCAAATGAAAAAGATGGCTTGAGGGCATCAAAAGCAGCAGCAAATATCTGCCCTTTGCATCCTTCAAACTGCAAAAGTGAAAGATTTTGCTTTCAGAGGAAAGCCACAGAGTGTCATGTTCCAAAATGGTGGCATCATAGAGTTTGTTCCTGGGAATCAAATTCAGAGTGCTCAGCAATCCAGGCACTTGACCTCTACTGCTGGAGAGAAGAAAGTCTGGCTACTGCTCCACCTGGCATCAGACCTTAGCATAACCCACATGGGGGTGATTTTAGGTGCATGAGGAATGCAAGAATTCTGAGGATAAGAATGCTTCTATCAGAAGACCTGGGAGGCTAGGCAGTGTGCCCCTGATAGGGCAGTGAATGAGGCCATAAGTAAGAAGCCAAAGGTGCAGGGAAGACCCCAAAAGTATGGAGAAGCCAGAAACATGGATTATCTAAGGAAAGCTACAACGAGGGAGTAAAGTGGGCCTAAAAGAGAGGCCATGGGAGCTGTAGACACCAGAAGTGCCATAGAGGTGGAGTCACTTAAGCCCTTGGGAGCTCACAATGTGCCATAATTTGCTTCAGATGCTAAATATAAAACTACAGGGCTTAATGTTTGTTCTGCTGGATTTTGGACTTGCTTTGGTCTGATTGCTTTATCTTGTCCTGTTTGTAACTTTTGGAATAAAAACATTTTTTTTATGCCAGTAAATGTTAAAAGCGTTTAACTTTTCATTTGTACAGGGGCTTGCAACTAAGAGTTTACCTTACATCTTGCAGGAGACTTAGACTTTTCAGCAATGCTAAAAGTGTTAGGACTTTGACAGCTCTTTTTTTTTTTTTAACTTTTTTTTTTTTTTTTTTTGCAGTACTGGGGATCGAACTCAGGACCCTGCACTTGCTAAGCAAGTGCTTATTCCACTGAGCTATATCCCCAGCCCTGACAGCTCTTACAGATGTAGTAAATGCCTTTTGCATAAAGGGATGCACATGGGTCTTTGAGGGGCAAAATATTATGATTCTAATGTAATATAATGTTGATAGGCAATACTGGTTCTTAAGTATTATAAAAACTGTGTTATAATGTTAAGCTGTGAAATGATAAAAATAAGAATCACTCAAAAAATTAACTTCTATTATGTCTTTATACCTAAGAACTGGTTTAAAAATGTGGCTGGTTGCCAAATTGACAGGGAATGGATTGTTATACAATCCACTGCTACACACTGTGTCAACTTGGAGAGTCTAGAGGTTTGACTAAGTAACTCAGCAGTTGCACATTCTGAGGTGAAAAGGACATAACCTACCTGCTCTGGGATGTTGTTCACAGTGTCAGTGTGAGAAGTTTAGAAGCTTTAATAAGTGACTGAGCAGGGGGCCAGGGTCTTTACTTTATGTTCATGCTGAGCCTGTGCAAGAGGAGGACACTAAATCATTGTGGGCCTGGAGCTATAGCTGATATACAATATAAGGAGAAAAATGACTCTTGCTTCACTCCCCTTTTTTCTCTTTCTGCTTTTTCTGACTTGTGCCACCTTCAGGTGTTGCCCCTGGGCCCTGCCGCCCTGCCTTGGAGCCAGCTGATTATGGACTAAAACCTCCACAAATTGTAAGTTAAATGAATCTTTCCATCCTTAATTTGGGGCCTTGGACATTTTGTCTCAGCAAGTGACATCATTGAAAGTTCCTTAAAGTGTAGGGAATTAAAATACACAGTACTCTTAACTAACTGTGCTGTACTTGATTCAGCTAATCAAAGTAGTATTGAGGTAGCGGAGAAGATATAAGGATAGATAGAGAAGAAACAAGGAAACTCTTAATATCAAAGTTTCAGTTTAAAATAATTACAGCTATAGGACACAAATGGTACTCGAGCCTATTCCCTCCTAGAAAACTCCTTACCTATTTTGTTCTGGAAACATTGACCAAAACAACTAGAAAAGAGAGATAAAAGGAATAAGGATAGGAATGGAAGAAGTGAAATTATCATTATTCACAGATGACGCAGAAGACCCAAAAAACTCCACCAAACACATCTCGATTTAATAAACAAATTCACTATGGTAGCAGGATACAAAATCAAAACTCAAAAATCAATACCATTCCTGTACACAAACAACAAACATACCAAGAGAGAAACTAGGGAAGCCACACCCTTCACAATAGCATCCAAAAAATGAAACACTTAGGAATCAACTTAACAAAGGAAGTAAACAATCTATACACTAAAAATTAGAGTACTCTGAAAGAAGGTATTGAACAGGATTTCAGAAAATGGAAAGATATGTCTTGCTCATGGATAGGAAGAACCAACACTGTGAAAATGACCATAGTCCCAAAACTGATACACAGATATAATGTAATCCCAATCAAAATACCATTAGTATACCTCACAGATCTAGAGAAAATATTCCTAAAATTCATCTGGAACCAGAAGAGGTCTAGAATAACGAAAGTAATCCTGGGCAACAAAGGAAATGCAGGAGGTAACACAATCCCTGACTTGAAATCATAATACAAAGCTACTGTGATAAAATCAGCATCTTGCTGGCAAAAAATCAGGCCTGAGGATCAGTGGAACAGATTATAAGATGTAGACAAAACTACAAACACACTCAGCTACCTCATCTTTAACAAAGGTGCCAAACATGCTCACTGCAAGAAAGATTGCCTCTTTAGTAAATGGAGCTGGAAAAATTGGCTCTACATGCCAAAGAACAGAACTAGGCCCATGTTTATCACCATGCTTTAAGCTAAAGTTAAAATGGAACAAAGATCCACATATTAGAACAGAAACACTAAATCTACTGGAAGAGAAAGTAGGTAGAAATCTTGAAGACATAGGGGTAGGCAGAAGGTTCTTGAACAAAATCCAAACTGCATAGGAAGTACTTTAAGGAATCAATATTTGGAATCTCATCTTATTAAAAAGTTTTTGCACGTCGAAAGAAATCACTGTCAGAGTGAAAACAAAACCCATGTATTGGGAAAAAAATTAGCCAACTGCCACTTAAAGGATTTCTTTGTAGTATAAAGAATTATAAATATCAGACCCCCAAAATTCAAAGACCCAATCCCAAAACAGGCAAATAAATACACGAAACCATGCTCAACATCACTGGTCAACTGAGAAATGCAAACTAAAACAGCAGTTTCCGTCCCGCTCCAGAAAGAAGGGCTGCCATCCAAAAGTCAGCTAACAACAAATGCTGGCGGAGCTGCTCTGAAAAATCCTTGCCTGTTGGTGAGAGTGTAGACTGGTACAACTACTGTGGAGATCAGTGTGGTGATTCCTCAAAACACCAGGATTAGAAGTCCCATTCAACCCAGTTATTCCTCTTCTGGGTATTTCCCTGGAAGAATTAAAAACTTCACACCACAGTGATACATGTGCACCCACGTTTGTAGCAGCACAATTTGTAACAGCTCAATCTTGCGAACAACAGAAATGCACATCAACTGAGGAACGGATAACTGGGATGGGAGAGGGGGAAAGAAAAAAGGAGTAAAAGAAAAAAGTGTGCACATACAATATAACTAAGGTTGTTACACAACTAGTTTCTCTCAGTGCATTAGAAAGATTCTGTGCGCATACTGTACAGCTATCTTGCCTATATCTTCTACTCTGAATTACTACTAGGAAGACAACAATATACAGTGAATCAACTATTAGAGCTGTCCTAATAGCCTGTTTTGAAACTCGGTTTCATTGTGATTTTTTTTAAAGGAAGGAAGAGCTTGGACAGGGAAAGAAGAAAAGAAGGAGGAGAAATATATATGTGTGTATATGTATACAGGTAATGCTAATTGTTTTATTGATCTCCCATGCCTGTCTGGTGATCTGAGCAACTACTTTGAAGATAATAATAGGTAGTATAAAAATTATTGTTAGTTTCCCATCACCTTGCTTTGAAATTCTGTACCATTTTTCTTGTTTTTATTGTTTTGTTTTTGACTTTGTGTTGCTTTGTTTTTCCTCTTTAAAATAAAAACTTTAAAATGTGATATTTATATACAATGGAGTATTGCTCAGCTATAAAGAAAGATAAACTCGAGGCTTTTATAGGCAAATGGATACAACTAGAGACCGTACTTATAAGCGAAGCAGATTAGGCCTGCATGTGTAAGCATCTTACTGTCTCCACAGTGTAAGAAACTGAGTGAGTAAATAAGATCCAAAGGGTACAATAGATATTGTGAGAGGGAAAGAGACGGCTCAAAAGGAAAAAAAATGGATATATAACAGCTAAAATGATTGTACTACTAATTTCTGTTAGTACATTGAAAGGAACAAGGAACGGTTAGTCAATAATTGATATTATTTGATCAATCTTATAGGATCTATATGGTAATTTGAGTGCTACTTTGAATATAACAATATACATTACAATAACTATCGTTAATTTCATATCAACTTGTTTTGAAATTCTGTATGATTTTTATTGTTTTTTAAAAAACTTTTATTATCTGTAAAATAAAAAAAAACAAGAAACCTGTAAATTGGGCCCGTGTCTTTGCTTTTCACTTAAAATTACCCTTTTAGTCCTCCATCCTCCGGAAAGAGGCAGTATTAGTGGACAACACACCTGAACTTCAAGCGCCTATGAGTAGTTTACATTCTGACACTGCTCGCCAAGTGAGTAACATGACAGACACTGGGAATTCACATCTTCGATCTCCCATATTGAACACATCCACAAGACTGCATAAATTGAGGCTGGTGTGATAGTGCATGGTGGTAATCCCAGCACTCAAGGGCTTGAAGCAGTAGAATTGCTGTAAGTTCAAGGCCAGCCTGGGCTACATAGTGAGATCCTGTCTCAAAATACAAAACAAAACAAAACAAAAAACCAAAATGAAACAAAAACACCAAAAGAACAGACCTACATAAATATACCCAAATTCAGACCAAACTGTTACCTCTAAGGGCTGAGATTTCATTCTCTTGGAGTGTACACTTTCTAAATTCTTCCTGATAAACATCTTTATGGTCACTGATCATCTTAAAAATTATTTTTTATGGGAATCAAGGAACCCACAACCTCCCCCATAGGTGCAGAGGTTTGTGTTCCCTGTCTCCTCTTTGGGTAACCTCCACAGACCTTGTCCAGTGACAATATGACCTTAAACTCCTTCTCTGACCTGCAGTCCACCCTTATCACATGTATTTATACTGTTAGAGTTGCAGGCTGGATACTGGTATGTTCAAGTGCATGTAATATACCTAAAACCTGCAGTAGTCTAAAACTCTTGCGGACGCTCCACCCTAAGTGTAGGCCTGACACACCTGGGTATTCTCATTCCACATTCTCATTTTCTTTGTACTACACTGCGTTCTCTTATAAAACAGTTTCAAAGACCTGAACAATCTATGGAATACACATATATATATATATATGACAAAAGCTACCTCCAGAAGGGTACAAGTAATGGCAAAGGAAGGAAGGTGCTTCCCTTTAATAAAGGAGAAAAAAGCAGCTGGAAGACTGTGGAAGGAAGAGACTTCTTTTTACTGCATACCTATTTGAATTGTTTAAATTTTGCATCATCTTATATGTGTTTATTTGAACAAAGTAAAATTTAACCAAATAATAAAAACAAATTGCCTGTAGCTTTGTTTTAACTTTTATTTCCATTTTATTGTAAAGGAGAATATTATGCCTGCAAATACATAATATAAAGAAATATTCTCCTCACTTACCACTCTATATTTGTTCATCTAATTTTCTCACTTATGCGTAATTTAAAGGATCAAGCTAACATTATCCTGGAACTTTGTATTTTTTGTTAATATGAACATTGCAGCACATGAGTTGTTTCATTTTACTATTTTTCATATATATTATGGAAATGGTTGTACTATTCCTTTGCCTGATCACATTATGCTTTAGTTTGCAATTATTTCAAAGTTCGGATATTTAAGTTGCTCATAAATTTTTGCTTTCTTAGTAATTAATAACTTTATATGAAGAAAGTCCCTAATACATAACAATAGGTATTTCCATGACATCAGTGGTGGATAGTGTCCTCTTCTCTCTCTATTCTTGATGCCAAGCAGACAGGAGTAGCTGACTTTACCACACAGATTTCTTCTAAACTGTATGAATTTCCATTGTGCCCAGCAGTGACCAGAAATGTCTACCATAGCCTAAAGCTTTTACTTTTATAATTGCATTATTTTCATTTTGTATAGATCCTGTTTATTATAAATTTATTATTTTGCTACTTTGATAGGTGAATATAATACTTACCTTTGATCATCAGTCATTTGAATCTGTCCCACCCGCAGTTATTGGTAGGCTTCCGCTGGTCCCTCCTGCCACCCTGCCTCTTCACACCCTGGGACATTGTCTTATTTCATGGAGTGTATTTATCGTGGATTCTAATTTTTCATTTTTTTATTTGTGAAAGATATGTCCTCATTTGCTAACTGCTTAAATTTTTAATTTAAAAGAAATTTAATATCCATTTTCAAGTTTATATGCAAATAAAACTTTTAAATATATATTCAAAATTTGTATATATTCAAATATATATGTATTCATATATATGTATATATATTCATATATATGAGCTCATATACATTCGTATATATGACACATATATATATTCAAAGCTTTGCTAGGCAGTATTTGAACATAAAATGGCTGTTGACTTTTGTCTAGAATTGCTTATTTTAGTAACTGTCTTCATTCCTGGGACAACAAACTGGACCCCTCTCCTCTGAAGGAAAGAGAAGTTTCTTTGGCTCAGTCTGCAGTGGCTTCAGCACTGTCTGCGGGCTCCAAGGCAGGGCAGCAGGGCAGCAGAGCCCAGCAGAGGAGAAACAGCTCGGGGCGTGGTGGCAGGAAGCTGAGAGCAACCTAGGGAGGAGGCAGGGAGTCGCCCCTTTCCGGGCCACACCCCGTGCCCCACCTTCTTAGACCAGGGTTCACCTCCTCACATCACAAGCAGTTATGACCTCATCAGTAGATTAGTCTACACTCCATGATTTAGTCCCTCTTGGAAGCCTATGAACACATGAGGCTTTTGAGTAATATCCAGATTCAGATCAAATTCCCTCACCCCTAAAAGACTCCTATACAACCCTTATGCAAAGTGCACATAGTCCAACTCTAAGAAGTTCTAAAGTCCCAGTAGTTTCGAGATTGCTGCAACTTTCAAACCCAGAGTCTCCTCTGACACGTTGTGCAAACTCAGCTGTGAGCCCGCATAAAAAGGAAGCTAAACGCTTCCAGTGCACAGTGGCACAGGGTGAACATTGCCATTTCAAAGGGAGAAATGGGGGGATAGTAAGGAATGAGAGCAAAGCAAGAACAAACTCTAGCAGGGCAAACACTAAGTCCTGTAATTTCATAAACAGCGCTGAGGCAACCTGGGGTGAGATATGAGCTCCAGCGGCTCTGCATGGTCCTCCCAGAGTGCTGCCCTTAGCTTCAGCCCACAGCTGATCTTGGGCCAGCTTTGCCCACTCCTTGTGGCTTGCCCCAGATGACCCGCATTCTTGGAGTTTTCAGAATCCTAGTTCTCCACTGCACTTTGGGCTTCACCCTCACAGCTTCCTGAGGTGTCCTCTCAGGGTCACACTGCCAGGCTTCTCGGACCATCTGTGCAGCCTGGCTAAAAGCTTCCCCGACTGCACAACTTAAGCAATCTGCATAACACCAGCACCATGTGGGTGATATCAATATTTTGGTGCCAGTGGAGCAGTAGCTGGGCCCTTTTGTGTCTTTCTGGTGGTTGCAGAGGCCTCTGAGCCCCGGGCTGCCTGAGCAGGGTGTGCTGCACCTATGGAACTGATTTCCCTTCTCTCTTCTGCCACAGTTTTGGAGCATATTGACTGGGGTTCTCCTCTCATGGCAAAGTCTTTCACCTTTCTAATTTTGAACCTGCAGAAGCAGGGTGGTCCGGGCTTGCTGGCTCCTCACATTTCCTCAAGATAGTTTTCCTATTGGCCTGCTATAAAGTACTTGATTTCTTTTTAATACTGATCTTTTCAACAACCAAGTTCTCTTCTGCTACATCTTTGAAGGCCTCAAATTGGAGCTTCTTTTCTAATAAAACTCAAAACTTTTTAAAATCTTCCAGATGTAACTTCTGCTCTTGGTTCTCAAGAGAGAGCTGGCTAAACATCTAACAGTAGCTATGTCACACCCTCACTACTAGACTTCCTCACAATTTCTTCTGCCAGATTAATTAGTCCATCACCTTAATCTCAGTCACTATCAATGTCTCAGGACAGGAGCAAAATGTAGATAAATATTCTGGTAGAGCATAACACAGAAGGGCTGGAATCGAAACGTTAATGCAGTCCTTGTTCCCAAATGAAACCCCCTGAGCCTGACATCTATGGGCTACATTTTTATTGGCATTCTTGTCTTCTGCACTCTGGACAGAATATCCCATCAAACTCAGCTTGCAGTACTCTAAGATAGATTCATCAGCCTGCAACTTCAAATATTTTCAGATTTCCCCATCTACAAGCCAGTTTAGAGGGTTCTGAACCACATGGTCGAGTAACGTCACTGCAATGACCCTACTTCTCTGAAACCAAAATCTGTCTTAGTTAGTTTCTTCATTTCTGGGACAAAAGTACTGAACACCTAGAACTTAAGGAAGGAGAGATTTCACTTGGCTCAGTTTGTATGATTTCATTCCACAGTCTGCTGGCTCCTGGAAGGGTGACATGGCAGTGAGGCATGGGAAGAAAAGAAACAGCTCATGACACAGTGGCAGCACCGTGCACTATCAAAGAAAAAGGGAAGGACATAGACTCTTCCAGCTGACCCCCAGGGAGCCACCTCCTCCAACTAGGACTCACCACCACCCTCACATTTTGCCATTAACTCCTCAGTGGACTAATCATCTGATGAGGATCCTTCCCCCAGGATTCAGTCACCTCCCTTAAGTCCCAGCTAGAAGCACATAGAGTTTTAATGGGACATCTAGATATAAACCAAAATTTTGTTCCTGCTAAATTGCTTTTCCATATTGTTTAATATCTTCTCATAATAAAATAAAGACAAATAGACAATCATTGGTGACAAAATGTAAATATGAGTCAACACAATGAGTAATTAAACTGTAGAAGAAATATTTTAAATTATCATCAAAATAAAAACAAGGTATTTTACCCAGCACAGACCTCATGTCTCTTAACACCCATAGACTGCCTAGTCTGCCTCCTGATAGTCATCACACGATGAAAAGAAGCCAGTGCAATCAAACCAGAGCTCTACAGTTACAGGTGAGCTCTTCGTCTTGGACACCTGAAATCTCCAGTTAAAACAAACAAACAAACAAACAAACACTATGTATGCCAAGATAGAGAACAGAAATATAATTATCTGACAATAGGAAAAAGTCATGGAAATAAAAGAAATGACAGAATATATCATGTTCACACAAAATAAGATAGCTCTTCACAGTAAATGTGCAAAAGTGACAAAATTAAATAGGAAATGGACAAAAATATTAAAAGATTGAATGGAAAGAAGAGTATGATTTAGAAAAACACTCTTAAGACGAGAAGCAAAAGCACTTTAGTGTTTTTAGCATAGATGAAACAAGAGGAAACATAAATCAGCAGAAAAAAATGTGACGTGATGACCACAAAGGCAGGAAAGGCAGACGATAGGTTTTAGAAAGTGGGGCAGACAAATAGCATCATTGCAGAGGTTAACACAGAAAACATATGTTTAAAGGGAGAAGAGCCAGTTGAAATAATCACAATAAATATAAAAGAAAAAGATAATCATAGAAAATGAAGAGCAGATAAAAGTGGCAAAATAAAGTTTATTGTAAAACAATTCAAAAGTCAATACTAGAAAATTTTACTTGTGTACAAGATTGGCATACAAAAAGTCATTTAAATAGATTTACAAGTATAGATTATTTAATAATAAATGAAATAGTCTGAGATAATTGATTATTCACTTGAGAAGAAAATATATAAAAATGGAACACTACCCTTCTAATTTCTTACCAAAACAAACAAACAAAGTAGAGATACACCTTGACCTCTGCACCCGGTTTCCCTAGCCATGGATTCACACAGCCAAGGACCGAAAATATTTTTTTTAAAGCTAAACATCTCTATACTGAGAATGCAGTATTTCTTGCCATTTCTCCTAAATGATACGATATAACCTCTATGAAAATTGGGAGGCTGAGGCAAGAAGATCACAAGCTCAAAACCTGGCAGTTTAGTGAAATAGTGAGATTCTGTTTCAAAGTAAATATGTAAAGATAACAAAAACAAACAAAACTCCATTTATATATCATGTACATTGTATTAGGTATTATAAATAATTTAGAAGCAATTCAAGGTCATATGCAAATGCTCTTTTATAAGATGTGAGCATTTACTGAATTAGGAGCGTATGCAGTGTTCCAGCACCAATCTTCCAGGGACGATGGTAACTGCTTTATCTAAACAACTGAAAATGCATGACAAACCTGGTAATTTTTCTTTATTTTAACAATAAACACCAAAGTAATAAAAAATAGAAAAATAAAGGATATGCTCTGGCTAGAAGAAGTAAATACTATTTGTTTATCATTTCAGCAACAATGTTTGTAACCATGAATGAAACATGCATGATAATAAATTTTGAGTGTATAATAATTGGTAGAATTCTTTGGAGAACATTTTATAATGAATCCTACATTTAAAACATATAGTTCCTTTAACATACAAATTTCACTAAAATATGTTATACATACACCAGTATATTTACATATGGCAATATTTATTCCAAGAATATTCAATAGCACAATGAAAAAAAATCAAAGCAAATTCGGAACAGTAAGGAACCCAATTAAATGATGACACATCCATTTGATTGATTCAACTGTTAGGAAGAACTGGCTCGCTCGCTGTCCATTTCCTGATTAAGAGGGTAATGAACAGAGTCTGCACTTCGCTTTTCTGAATGGCCTCGCAGCGACACAGCTCAAGGAGGTCAATTAAGCGGCTAACAGTGATTAAAGGTTTAGTTCTTAATACGTGGTTCTAATGCAGAAAAATGCTTCTGCATTTCCAGCGTTAGTGCCTTAGGATACTGATGATGATGATAGTAATGATAACATGATAACGATTCCCACAGAAGGGCTCGGCTCTGCGGAGTAAGCTCTGCGGAGTAGGTCTGCGCACTTTTCCTCGGGCAGCGCCCCAGTCCCTCTATCTGGTGCCCCCACTTAACCTGAGTGCTATCCGAAATTCCTCGAAAAGTCTTTCTTGCCTTAAAGTAAGATGAATTCTGTTGCTTGCGGATAAAACTGTCGTCTAATACAGAAGATTATCTTGGTAACGAAAATGTGAGTCCTTTTGTTTTTGTACTGTAAGTAAGTGTATGTTTTTAAATATGCAATATATTGACATTTCCAGAAACGCACATTTCAAATAGTACAGGACATGAAATTGCAGAAAGTGCCTAAAAAGGAGACTTTTTACTCACAGCCCACGTAAAGATGTATTTTGAGTTAAAGATATTAAAATCCTCCTTATAAGAAAGAAAGAAATAGCATTATCCTCAAGCGTAAGAATAACCTACATGGTACATATATGGATTCCAAACATTTTAAAAGGAAATTCACTTGCTCTCCCAGAAGGATGTCCGTGAACCAGTTTAGCTTTTCACAAACATTAGATAAATCCAATGAAGAAGAGGTGAATTAAAACAATATTCCAAACATTTCCTAATTTGTGACTTTATTATTAATGATATTTAAGGGTTTATATAATGTAGTACAAAATGAGTCATCTTGTTTCATTTCAATAAGTGTCTTTTATAAGTACAGATTGTTTTGTTAAATGAAAGTTTCTAAGAACTCAATGAGATATTAAAATTTTGTTAATTTGGCACAGTAATTTGGGATGAACAATGAGTAGTCTTATTTTTCTTTACGAAGGATGACAAAAGAGTTGGAACTTAGAACTTTAGAGTTAATATAGCCTGAAGAAAAAGAAAGTAAATTATTTTTAGGATCTAAACAATATTTATTCAAAATTCTATCTGTTATAATACTAATAAATCAATACTTCATAATAACTGGATGAGCTAGCATCAGTGATCCATAAGTGGTTTAATCCACAGCTATTGCATTTGTTTACTGAGTTACAAATCTTTTTATTGACTATCATTTCACTGCCATTTAGGTAAAAAAAACCACATGCATAGATGACTGCAGGTATTATCTGTCATTTAACTTATGTGAAGTCACGATGTAGATATCGGATGTCTTGGAAAATTTTCCAATTAGTGAAATATCACAGGCAGCTGTCTCAACAAACAGCAGGTAATATTAAGAGCTCAATTTGTTATTTGGAGAAAAAAAGACAAGATTAAATACAGTACAAATTATTGGCAAAACACAAATACATCCTAGCCTGGGAATATTTACAACTGTGACATTCAATTTTGAAACATTTTTCTAATTTATAGGCTTTTTCTCAGACATGAATAAAGTACAGAATAGACTATAACCTTACTTTTTAAAAACACATCTTGAAATTAATGTTTTGAAACAATTAAGAAGTCTACCCACTAGAAAACTATATCAAATTTCAACTTAAAATAATGTAAGATTTATTTTTATCAACAGTAACTGTTATAACAAATCAATTTATCTATGTTGCATAACTTTGATGTGTTTTTGATTGATGATATACCCAAGTCAACAGGAAAATCACTGTCTTTCAGACAGCATATTTTTGCAATGCCTCTACATATAAGTAACTGAGCTAAATTCTGTGATTATAAAGTTGGATAAAATAAAGCCTGTAAAATATTTCATTTCTTGTTCTCAGATTAGAAGGAAATAGACTCCTTTTTATGAAAAGATGAAACATTCTGGTACCTTCTTGTGCCATGAATCATTCAAGAATCAGGGACAATGGGGCTGCTGAGAAATGAGTGCTGAATTCTACCTGAGAGTGAAAGGTTGGGAATCAGAATTGATGACTTTAGAGAAGAGGTGATGACAGAATGAGAAGTTCAAAACCAAGAAATGCAGAAATCACAATTTAAATTACAGGAAAGTAATGAAGAGAAGTAAATGGGATTGTTATCGTTTTCACCCTCAATGATATGCCAACTATTACTCAAATTACCTTTCCTGTTATATTTCACGTAATTCTCATGGTAGCCCCACGGAGTAGGCAATAGCAGGGAAACTGTGGTGTGGTAACCTCAGTAACTACCCAAGTCACACATATATAACAAGTGGCAATGATGCACTTCAAGTGCATTCTCACTCCAGTGCTCCCTAATGCCTCAAGGAAGAGCATACCCAAAACTATGTAACTTCATAAAAATAAGTAAATAAATTAGCTAAGCAAAAATAGAGAAAATTACTTCCAAATGGTTGACCTGGGTATATTAATAGGAAAACCAGTAAAACAGAGCAACATCTAAACAGCCCACCAAAAGAAAATTACAATCATTAAAAATGAAATACCAAAAACAGGTAAAACCAAAGCACTTCTTTAAATTTTAAATGAATAATACACACATAACAACAACTACACTTAAAAAATATTACAAAGTGAATGAATTTATGGCCAATATACATTTTAAAATAACTCAAGACTATTGAGAACATCTGAATACATAGACTAAGAAATGAAATATCAGAACATTTCTTGAAGAAAATCTCAAATTAAACATTTTCATAAGGTTAATAAATTTCAAACTCTAGGGAACAAAATTATTTTTCTATAAACTATTCCAAACTAAAAAGGGAGATTCCTACTTTATTGTTTAAAATTAATGCAACTCTGATAACAGGGCATGTCTAAACATCACATAACTTCAATGATAAAGTAGGATCCACCTCAGAAATTTTAGAATGGCTCCAAACTGTGAATCTATTAATAAACCATCTCAAGAGTAAGTCAAATAACAAAAAATATGGTAGTCTAGACAGATGCCAAAAGAATTTCTTTAACCAGAAAATTAAGTTACACTTATTGTAGTTAAAATTCTTCCTAAATAGTTAATAAAAGAACTTCCTTCAAATGAAAAAGGAATATCTCACAACGAAATGAAACAAAACCCTAGCAGTAAAATAGAAAGGCAATTTCTTTTAAAGTTTGCAACAAGATCCAAATATTCACTGTCATTATTATAATTTAGAATAATTCTAGCAAAGAAAAAAAAATAAAAATTTGGGAGAATTAAGTATGTTATCAGAGCATAGTTAGAAAACTAAGAGATCAAAAATGAAAAAAAACTTTTATACTAAGAAAGTGAGGAAAGATGGACTTTTAAAAAAGTTAATATAGAAAACATCAATAAATTATCATAATACATGAAATTTTCATAATCTAAGTACTACTTAGTACCACAGCCTGGATAAAATTTACTTGAATATAAATTTAAGAACATGAAGGAACAGGACAGGTAAAATCTAATTCACTTTATTACAAGGTTAAGAAATGTCTTCAATAACTGTGGAATTAATGCATTCCTATGTTTAAACATAAGAAATGCAGAGGTTTTAATTCTGCCAAAGCAATGACTATATGTAACGCTCTTGAAATTCTAATGACTTAATTTTAATTTTATAAAATGATGGTAAAATCACATGAAACAACAAATAAAATAGAACACATACAACATAGAGTAAATAGAATGAAGACATATATATTTTTAAATTTATAGTTATAAAAACACATTTATGATACAAGAATTAATATAAAGTGCTTGAAACACAGCAGGGGTTTAGAATCAGACTTGGACACATAGAGACAGTTTGGGACAATCATTTTTACAGAGCTTAAAATTACACAAGTCAAAACAGTTTACTATTGCTCCTTACTAGGAAATTGACAAAGAATAAAACAATGAAGGAATCCAGAACTGGAAAGAGATGAGAAGGTTTTGAGATTTGTAGTCATCATTTAATTCTTTCCATCTTTGTAAGGACAGTTTGGCAGTTACTAACTACATTCTTAACAGTCATTCATTAACTTATAACAAATAATCCTAAATCCTAAAATGTATTATGAATGATAGTCTTATTTGAGAACAAAGAAGTTTTTTTTTTTTTACAAAGATATACCTGCAGCAAATGAGTTAAAGATGTATATTGGTTTATTTAAGTAGTGATCTCTTATATTCAAAATCAGACTCATAAACATGAGTGTAAATTTCAAAACTTGCTCAATGTAAGTGTTCAAGTGAATAAAATAGATTACATTACTGAGAAAAATGTACACACCTACGTAGGCAAAACCATATTAACTGTAGATCTCGGGCTGATGGAGAAGAATTTAATTTGTTTCTCATTTTTGTTCCCTTCATAATAATATCTTACGTTGTGCCTTGTGTCTAGACATCCCCCAAAGCCTCATGAGGTTGATAGGTGATGCTTTTCCAAAGATCGCTGTATCTAGAATGTGTAATGCTGGGATTCATTCATAGTGCAATGCTAGGATTAAGGGCACTAGGACTGAGGGTGTGTGAGCACTAAATCAGTTCATTAATCGGTTTGGCACCCACCCTAAGCCACGTGGGCTAGACAGAATACAAAAGGGCTACAAGAAGGTGCTATTATTGTTTGCTGGTTGCTCCTTCCGTCGTGGCTGCCTTCTGCCTGCCCTGCTTTGCTGCGACCCTCTAACCTCTGGGATGCTGTTCTGCCACCCCACCCTGCCTTGGAGTCAGGCAGCTGTGACAAACTGTGAGCCAAATAAACCTTTCTTCTCATACCTGTGCACGTTGGGTATTTTGTCTCAGCAGTGAGAAAGTAACTGAGACATTCTACTTAACTCTAAAGTAAGTTTTTGAATAATAATTCTTTAAAAATAAAAACCTCACTGTGGAGGAGGTAGCAATTGTGGAGAGATCTCAGTGAAGTGGTTTCTAAAACAAGAATGCACCTCTTGAGTTTTCTGGGGTTATTGGAAGACATGGAACATTAAGAAAGTGAGCTAAGGGAGACAGGCAGGCTTATATTTATTCTTTTAGGAGCCATCTAAGCATCTTGTCGGTCACTTTAGATCATTCTCTTGGGGACCCGGAGAGCACTAACTGTACAGGGTGGTTGGGAAGAAATCAAAACACTTTCTTCAGTGGGTAGTTTTCTCCCAGAAGCTGCCTTCAAGCAGTGCTTTGGCTCTGTTTTAACAGCACAGACCACCCAGTTTCTTAAGGATGCAACAGCAGAGCTTGGCCCAATGTATAAGAATTAATAAAGGTTAAGAGAGGTTTTGGTCTCCTTACTGAGCCCAGGAGATACAAAAGCACTAGTGTCTGTGATCATGGTCCACTAAGCAACAGAGTGTTTTACAGACCCTCAGAGGTCCCAGGAGTCCCAGCATGGTACTCCCATATAGGGAAGGAAGCAGAAGAGAATGAATAGTCCTTGGAATAGTTTAGGAATGAGACTGGTTTTCTGAGGTTAGAGGTAGCAAAATTCTTTGAGAGGAAGATAAATTGGAGAACAGAGATTTGGTCCACTATTAGTTATTAAAACAGTTGCAAATTGTTGGTTCCAGACTCCTGGCTACTCTCCAAAGGAGACACACCTGACACTTTCCATGACTCTGAATATGAAGTTGCTCATGTTGAAAGCCTTGATTCACATGAAATGTACAAAAGTTAATATATTTGCTTCAAAAATAAATTAACTCTGGACATATGCTGAATTATTTGACCCATTATATTCAGTTTGCAAATTAACTGGAAGGACTTTATTCTGCACTACAGGTTTCAGTGGAACCCAGTTTTGGTAATTACAATGTCTCCCTCCTGTTGTAGTGAGAAACATATTTACTCTTCTTACCCTTGCATCGGCCTATTTTTCTATTTCAAGTAAAATGTACATAACAAAAGTTACTACATGATGATGCTCCTGAAAAACAGGAAAAATCGACATGTAAAATTTAAGAAGGATTATGTTTGGAATGTATGTTTCCTTTACAAAACACTCAGAACTTTTTAAAAACACTAAGTTATGTAACCCAGCCACTTGATTTTTCAAGAGTCTCATTCAGTCACTCATTCATTCATTTATTCAACAAACCAAAATGGTTCCCAATTACTTCCCAATTTTCCAGGCATCATTTAGTGAAAGATACAAAAACTGGTGCCCCACGGTTTCTATCGTCAAAGAAACTGAGGGACAAACATGAAAACAAATGGGCTCACTATAAAATGAGTGCTAATAAAAATGTAGAAAATGCCACTTATTTTAGCATAAAGTAAAATGTGTGAGGGTGATGATGTGTTGTTTCATTTCACTTCATAGAAGTAGCTGCAGTGTATTAGGTAATGTGTCATTCCAGGTAGTAAATTACTGCTTCAATATTGTGTTGGGTGCACAGTGTGACATGGGAAACAAGAGATGTGCTTTTAAACCTGAAGGATTTACTCACTTGGTAACAGGATAACATGTTTAATTTCTCTTCCTCTTGAGTTTCATATTTATGAAATGGGCATAATTTTACCTAATTCACAAGGCTTTTTTTGTGAATCCTATAAACTAGAAAATATAGAACTCCATCTACTTGAAGATCTCGTTTGTTTATTGTTATTTTTAATAACAGCAGTCTCTTAGGAGTCCAGAAGATTTGATATTACTTTTATCGATATATTGAGGATCTAAAAACATATCACAACTACATTTTTTTAATGCTGTGGACTGCTGAGTCCCATATTCTTACTGCAGCAGAAGGCGCTAGGGAGTGCTTGCTCTTGCCAACATAGCTTCGATTTCTACAGCTGCTTCTACTATGGGGACTAGTGCTATGCCTACATGATTTCACATAGCAGTTGGCACATGTCCAGGGGCTACCTTTCCATTCCTGACTACTCTCTCAGCAAAAGTCCGCCAGAAAAACTTATTATGAACAAAGGTAAAAGCAGTATATATATTCAAAGAAAAGGTAGCCCCACTTCAACAGTCTTAGTGGTGCCTCAAAAGTAGGACATCAGAAGATATTTATGAGTATTGTATAGTTTGAGGGTACAGAGTGTGGCGTTTTCAGTGTAACTCTTGTGTAGATGTCCACTCACTAGGAGTGGACATGCATTGTGATAGAAAAGCTTCAGACTGATGGGCACAGCAGAAGGAAGACCTTAAGGTGGTTCTTGAAGACCCATCATTAGTGTTGATAAGGCAGCTGTACTGATTGGATTTAGTCTTAGCTCTCATGAGCAAAAATTTCTTGAAGTAAGTATTTCAGTTGACTTTGCTTAATTTTAGTACTTTTTAACATCCTATTGGGCAAGGAAAATTATTTGAATTTTCATAACTATAAGCGTGATGGAATATTTCAGAAAGAGTCTACTAATTTGGAAGACTGGAGTTTAAAAGACGAGGAATAAGTATGGAGAAAGCTGATGTAATCGCAACCAAGATATCGTTAGCAAGCTCCCTCCGTCCTGTCAGAAAACCCGAAGTTCTTATGCTTACCTACAGAAGGTGATCACAGAAGGTTATGTACATTTGTGAGGTCTGAATATTATGTAGTCATAATTCAAGATAATGGCTTGGGAAGGACTTATAATGTAATATATGACATATTTTCCCATATCAGAATTTTGATTTCAAAAAATGATCTGGTCTAAAATTTAAAACATGGAATTAGGAAAGCATTATTTGGATTACTGGGAGGATTTTTATAAAAAGTACCAATTGTATGTCTATATCTTTGTCTTATGAGGACTTTTTGAGTTGTGACTTTGAAAACCAACTTAGGTATTACCTTCTATTTACAGAAGTCATCCCTTTAGCAAAAGTTTTCAGGGATAAATGGCAAATTTCTTTTTAAATATCTGCATGCCACATCTTTTTTAATTTTAAAGAGCAAAAAACAAAAATGATGCAGAATTTCAAAACAAGATGATAGGAAATTAACAATGGTTATTATATTACATATTGTTATCTTCAAAGTACTTACTCAGATTACCAGATATAGGTGTACAAAATTGATCAAACAGTACTAGAGACCATACTCATTAGTGAAATAAACCAGACTCATGTGTGTAAACATTTTACTGTCTCCTAGTGGATGAAACTGAAAGAGTCAATAAGATCCAAGAAGTACAATAAATATTGTGAAAGGGAAAGAAACTGCTCGAAAAGAAAGAACAACTTGGATGGGAGAAAGTAGAAAAAAGGAGGGGAAAAATATATATGTATACACAAGATAGCTAAGATAAATATACTACTAATTTATATTTGTTCATTGAAAAGAACATTTAGTGCTTACATTGTTTGATCAATTTTGAATGCCTTATCTTGTAATCTGAGTAACTACTTTGAAGATAACATTATGCACTAAAATAACCATTGTTAATTTCCTATCATCTTGTTTTAAAATTCAACATGCCATGTCATTACCCATGTCATTCTTCCTCCATATCCTATTCCTTGTTTAGATTTACTTTTCCCTGTTGTACTGCACTTTGAATAATATGATTTTGAAAACAAAGCGTTACTTTCACACAATTCATTATGAAACTTGTTTAAAAGTTGTGTTATGTTTAGAAGCTTAAAAATGTCATTCTAAGGACATGGAACTTGTAGTCAGTTAAACCTAGTTTTTCTCCTGGATCTGACATTTACTACTTTACTCTGAAAAACGTACTTATCCCCCTGAAGGGTCTGTTTCTCCTATAAAGTGAGAATAATACCATCTTTCCTGCCACTGGCTTGAGATTAAGTGAGATAATAAAAGGTAAGTGCTTAGCACAGAATGACTGCTTCGGGTTGCCCTTGCAAAATTTACACAGTATGATGAAGTTCTAAACCCTAGTATTTAAAAAGTGACCTTATTTAAAGCAGAATCTTTCAGATGTATGAAAATTCAGATGAAGTCATGAGGACCAGCTCTAACCTAATAGAACTGTCTCTGTGAAAATGAAGAACTTGGACACAAAGCAATGAACACAGGGAAAAAGTCATGTGAGGATGAAGGCCAGTGAATAGAAATCTTTCATATGCCACAAAGCACAAAAGATAACTAGCGAATCCCTGATAGCTGGAAAAGGCTCAGAGACTAGATTCCCTAACACCTATCAGAAGAATTCAAGCTTGATAATCACTTGACAGATTTCAAGAAGCTAGAATTGTGAGACAATACATTTCTCCTGGTTAACTTAACCATTTCTCTTGATTAAGTTACTGTGTTGTATAGTGTGCAGTCTTAGCAAAGACAGGTAGGTATCAACAAATCTTGATCTATAGTAGTGATTTATTCCTTGTCATCAGATGACTCAAATCTTTGAGTTATGTGGAAATATTATAGATATTCATTTAAACACTATTTCAAAACATCATCAAAATGAGCAATTCTTATGTGTACTAAAATTGCAAGTTGTTCAATGTTTGGACAGTCTGATATCATTATGTTATGTTTTATCTCTGTATCAAAAGTGATATCTCCAGCATCATTTAATTAAAGGAGGAAAACCTCATTGTTATCTTCTAGTGGAAACTGAAATGATATTATGTATTTTAATAACTCTTTAATTTGAATGAAGATTTATAACTAAAATCATTTCATTGCCTATGTGTCCATTTTCCAAAATTTAGATTTGAATATGAACAGTTTTCAGATGATTACTAATTTTTAAGACATATCCTTTATGCTTTTTCCCTACACATTCCTTTTAGAAAAATGTGATTTACAGAAGATCTTATTCATTTTTATACCCTCCAGGCTGTGAAAGGAAATGCACACACAAATTGCAATATTGTGAGAACTACAGGCCTTGGAGCTAGAGTAAGATTCTGAAGAACATTTAGCGAAAATTCAAGCACTTATTGGTATGCAAGCTGGAAATCTTCTCAGATGCGTGGTGCTAGGCACCTGAGAAAACAACAGGAATGTACCACCAAGGGACGAATGGCAACATCATTCCAAGAGGAAAAACAAGAAGGATGATTTTTTTGTTTTATATAAACTTATAAGATATGCAAAAGTTCCTGAAAGATAGCACTTATATGACTAGAAAAACTTTTTCCTGGCCTGAAGAACTTCTCAAAACAATTGACTGAAATGACTCATAAACATGAAATTACAGCAACACTGAAGCCTTTGCTGCCCTTGTTGCTATCTGATGGCACGCGTGCTTAGCTCCTCACAAAATTAAGCTTAACTGAGGAGTTTAACTCCTAGCAAAATTTGTTTTTGCCTCCATTTGAATCAGTGATACAAAAAGAGCAAATGTTTTTCAGGATTTTGCATTGCCTTGATGGATATAGGTAGCCCTCTCTTCTTTGATCATCAGTACCTGCTTTGAAAATCGTTAGTACCAGAGGATGGAAAACACAGAAGAAATGGACAGACTCTTTGATAAGTATAAATTACCAAAGTTGAATCAAGAAGATATAAAAATCTTGAATAACCCATATCAACTATGGCAATTGAAAATGTGATTAAAAATCAGCTGACAAAGAAAATCCCAGGTCCTGATGGATTCACAGCTGAATTCTACAAGACATTCAGAGAAGATTTAATGCCAACCCCCTTGAACTCGTTAATGAAATTGAAAAGTAATCAATTCTCCCTAACTCATTTCTGGAGGCAAGTATGATATTGGTACTAAAACCAGAGAAAGACCCAAATGAAAGAGAACTATAGATCAATCTCTTTAATTAACATAGATGCAAAGATACTCAATAAAATACTAGCAAACAGAATTCAGTAAATCCTCAAGGAGATAATACACCATGACTAGGTAGGATAAATTTCAGGGATGGTTTAATATATGCAAATCAATCAATGTAGTACACCATATCAACAGAGCCAAAGAGAAAAATCATATGACCATCTCAATAGATGCAGAAAAAGCCTTTAACAAAGTCCAGCATGCATGTATAGGAATCAATGACCTTTACCACAACCTGATATAAGTCATCTGTGACAATTCAACAGCCAGCATCATACTAAATGGACAAAAACTGAAAGCTTTCCTTTTAAAATCAGGACCAAGACAAGGCTGTCCACTATCATCACTCCTATTCAATACAGTTCTGGAAATATTAGCTAGAGCACTTAGACAGAAAAGAGATACAAAAGGAATAAAAATAGGAAAGGAAGAAGTGAAATTATCATTATTCACAGATGACATGATACTCTACATGGAGGAACCCAAAAACTCCACCAAAAGACTCCTAGAATTAATCAACACATTCAGTAGTGTAGCTGGATTCAAACTCAATACTCAAAAATAAATAGCGTTCCTATACACAAACAACAATCATACTGAGAGAGAAACTAAGGCAACCATATATTTTACTATAGCATTCAAAAAACTAAAATATTTAGAAATCAATCTTAAAAAAAGAAGTAAAAGATCTATAAAATGAAAACTATAGCACTCTGAAAAAGATATTGAAGAGGATTTCAGTAAATGGAAAAATATTCCTTGCTCATGGATAGGAAGAAACAACATTGTGAAAATGGCCATACTTCCTAAACTGTTGTACAGATTCAATGCAATTCCAATTAAAATACTGCTAGAAAACCTCACAGATCTAGAGAAAAGATTCCTAAAATTCATATGGAACTAGAAGAGGCCCAGAATAACAAAAGCAATCCTGGGCAACAAAGACAAGTCAGGTGGCCTCACAATCTCTAACTTGAAACTATACTTCAAAGCTACTGTAAAAAATCAATATGGTACTGTCAAAAAAACAGACCTCAGGATCAATGGAACAGACTGGGTGATACAGCCACAACCAAAAGCACAGTCAGACACGTTGTCTTTGACAAAGGGGCCCAACAAGTTTATTGGAAGAAAGATAGCATCTTTAATAAATGGTGCTGGAAAAACTGGCTCACCACATGCCGAAGACTGAAACTAGACCAATTTCTATCACCATCCACCAAACTAAAGTCAAAATGGATTACAGATCTAAATATTAAAACAGAAACACTAAATCTACTGGAAGAGAAATCAGATAAAAATCTTGAAGACATAGGAGTAGGCACAGAGTTTATGAGCAAAAACCAAACTGCACAGGAGGGGGGCTAGGGATATAGTTCAGTGGAATAAGCGCTTCCCTAGCAAGCGCAGGGTCCTGAGTTCAATCCCCAGTACCACCAAAAAAAAAAAAAAAAAAAACTGCACAGGAAATGCTTCAAAGAATCAACAAATGGGATCTTATCTTACTGGAAAGTTTTGCACATCTAAAGAAATCACCAGCAGAGTAAAAGGAAAACCCACAAATTAGGAAAAATTTCTAGCTGACAGTCCCTTGGAGAAAGGACTCCTATCTAGAACATATAAAGAATTTAAAAACATCAGCCCCCCAAAATTCAAAGACCCAGTCCAAAAATGGGCATTTGAGATGAACACACACTTCTCAGGTAAAGAAATACAAATGGAAAATACTTGAGAAAACCTTCAACGTCTTGTCATTTATGAAATGCAAATTAAAACAACACTGAGATTCCATCTCATCCCACTAAGAATGGCTATCGTTAAGAAATCAACCAATAACAAATGCCGGCAAGGCTGTGGCAAAATAGGAACTCTTCTCCCCCTCTGGCAGGAATGCAGACTGGTGCAACCCCTGTGGAAATCAGTTTGGAAACTGCTCAGCAAACTAAGATTAGAGGTCCCATTCAATGCAGCTATTCCCCTTCTGGATATTTTCCCAGAAGATCTGAACACATCATATCACGGCGATATACATGCACCCATGTTTATAGCAGCACACTGTGTATTAGCTAAATCATGGAAGCAACCCAAATGTCCCCCCACTGAGGAACGGATAAAAAAATTGTGGTATTTTTACATAATGGACTATTACTCAGCTATAAAGAAAGATAATCTTGAGGATTTTGTAGGAAAATGGATACAACTAGAGGCCATACTCATCAGTGAAATAAATCAGACCTGCGTGTGTAAATAACATATTATGTCACTAGTATAAGAACCTGAAAGAGTGACTAAATTCTAGGAGGTACAACAGACATTGTGAAAGGCAAGGAAACTGCTCAGAAGGAAATAACAAGTGGGTTGAGTGAAAACAGGAAAGAAAGAAGAGGAAAAAATATATATGTACACACACACACAGGATAGCTAACATAGTTGTACTTCTGACTTGGCCCTATTGAAATGAATACTTAATGTTTAAGTGTATAATCAATCTTACATGTCCACATTTGTTTGAGTGTCCACATTGAGGATATCAGTGTGTGATACAACAACCATTGTTAATTTCCTCTCATCTTGTCTGAGATTCTGTATTACTTGTATTGTTTTTGTGTTATTTTCTAAGCGTATATGTGTTTGTTAAAATGTCTTCATTTTTATCTTTAAAATAAAAAAGAGAATATTGGAGGTGTGAAGGGATGGAATAGGCTGTTTTAATTCTCAGACAAACTCTCAAAGATAAGTAAGTGAGGTTGAGATAAGACAGATGAGAATCAATGAGATTTGCGAACAAAAAGAAGAGAGACTTCTTAATCTGTAATGAAAATGTGCAAACCCCTAAGGTAGAAAAGAAGTTCTATGTTCTGTAAAGATGACAATAAACTGAAATGAGAAATATGAAAGAAGACTTCACAGGAGTCACTATAGGTCACTGGTGGCAGATGTATGGTACACATACCACAGCAGCCATGCGGAACCCTCTCTGCTTTTACAGGAGCTAAATTGCCTGAGAATCACCCCAGTGGCCAAGCATTATGGCTTAATTTCAGTCCTGGCAGATTGCGATAATTAAGTAGGTTTCAGGTTGTAGTTTGGGCACTGAGTCTCTAAAAGTTTTGTCACCACTCTCATAGGTCATAGAAGTTCCCATATTAACTAAAATAATCTGATTGCAATGATATCCACAATTTTCAACAGAAAGATGTTTCAAGCTGTTATTATTCAAGCTTTGTTACTTTATATTCCTATTTAGAAATTATGTACTTTAAAAGAGAACTTGATGTGGGAAACTGATGAGTGACTGCCTTCATGTGGGACAGAAGAAAATGGTGAACTTGGACAGCAAAGTAGATATGGGATTGGATGAATTCGGAGTGTTCCTGGAGGCAGAACCAGTAAAGTGCTTCATATTGGACTGGTCTGGGGGATGAGCATATCCTACAGTAGCCCCACTGTTAATGAATGTGGAAGACAGCAGTGACATGAATGTAGACATAATGATCAGAGAGGAGGACCAGGCAAGGTGGTTATAAATTTACTGGTGTTTATTCATTACCTCTGTATATGTTTAAAGCAGTAGATTGTTTCAGATGAGGCCCAAGTTCTGGAAGTGTGTTGGGAAATTAAACAATGAAACCATTTCATTTGTGAAGCATCTGCCAGGGCTGGGGATATAGCTCAGTGGAATAAGTGCTTGCCTAACAAGCGCAGGGTCCTGAGTTCGATCCCCAGTACCGCAAAAAAAAAAAAAAAAAAAAAGCATCTGCCATGCTTAGAGCAAATGTAGTTTTTTATCTTTATTCATTTATTATCTTTATTCATATTCATTTCACTGATAGCTAAAATATGAACTAGTACAAAAGTGAAGTTGTCATGATTACCAATTACTGTCTTTGTAATTTACATTTTCTCGTTAAAGCTGTTTCTTATATTCTGTTTCTCAATATCTCCATGATTTTGTTTTATTTAGATGCATTTGAAATGGGTAAGACCAAATCCTTGAAGCAAATTTATAAAGTAAGTTGGTAAAAATGAGCTTCATAGAGCACTAGATTTTTGGACTGATTCGTGAGTAAAGGTTCAAGGGTTGAGTAGTTATTTTAAATATACATAGGAAGCCCTTATATAGTTCTTTCTGGTTGACAATGCAGTTTAAAAATTCTGAGAATTAAATAAGTAAAAACAACAATCTTATGCAAATAAAAACAGAACAATTAAGGATAATGATTTAAAATCTTACTCACTTTTTTTGATCAGGATTTTTATGACCAGTGCTTAATCACTGTTTTTTCTTTTTAAAAAAGAACGTTTCAAAATGTGTGTTTTAATACATCATGTATAAATTTGTTGGTATTACCAGTAATGAGTTCAGTTTTTGATTAGTTTATTAAGGAATCTCATCTGTTTCTAGTAACTAAAATACCTAACTCAACTGTCTGTCTTTTGCACATTGTGGAACTCTAGGACAAAACCCAATTTGTGCTGGACATGGTGGCACATGCCTATAATCCCAGCACTCAGGAGGCTGAGGCAGGAGAATCATTGAAAATTCAAGAACAGCCTGGGCTACAAAGTATGCTCAAGGCAAGCCTGAGCTGCATATTGAGACCCTGTCTCAAAAAAGACCAAAAGCGGCCCCAATTTGTTCAGAATTCTGTGATATGTCATGAGAGTGGCCATGTCTTTGTCTAGCCTCACAGTGTACTGCTCAGATATCCCAAGGGGAAACTTATCCCAGACCTCTTTACTCTCTCGTAATCGTGTAGCAGTGTGGATGTGAGAAGCTCTGTCCCTGCTGATATATCTAGTTTCCTGGCTTTCTTCAACACCAAATCCTTTCTTCAGTGCTTTACATACTTACACATATGTTGAATATTCTGTTGATAACCCTCTTGAGATCACTGGCACATGCTCCAAGGACCACTGGAAATTATATTTTGTGACTGCGCTGTCATTTCAAATGGCATGCACAGGCACATGGTTTGTATTCTAATGGTGATTTTTCTAACAGCATGTCTTTTAAATTATCTCCAACTTGGGGGTGTATTTTCTTGTTTCTTTCTTTTTTTTAACTATTTTATCATCTAAAAATTGCTGCTTTGCTTCTTTGTTGAGATTTTAGATGTAATGCAAACCTTGGGGTTACCTGTTAAGTAATGCATCACTTCCTTTTCCTCACATCATGATATGGCAATAGTTAAGGCACAAGTGACTGCATACTAAAGTGATTTGATAATCATATAGTTATAAGGTGACTTCAAAGTGGTACAAAATTTTATATTCTGACTGATCCTTACCGTGTGTGGTGGATACCGAATTTAGAATTATTGTGGCAATTATATGGGGAAATATGTGTTTAGATTTAGCTTTCAGCCATTATTCAATAAATTACAACTTATGAAAGTTAAGAGCTATTATGTGCCTACTTAAAATCACAATCCATTTGGTAACTAGATATAAAGGAGTTTAAAGAGGAAGGAAGGGATCTTGAAATATTTTTGCCATGAAAGAAGTAGATTCTGACTAGAGCACATATTGAGGAATTTAGAAGTAAAATTTGTTGGACAAGCTGACTGGTTAGTTGGTATGAAATAAAGAAATGGGAAGTGGGATGGAAAACAAGGTTCCCAGGGTCTTCATAGTATAACCTGATAGTTGGTAGCAGCTCTTCTGTAGTCAACTGGAACTGCCAGCTTGAATAAAACTGTTTTAAAGCTGATGTCATAGATTCGTTTTCATGGTAGTATCTACAATGATTTCATTTCTCATATTTCTTCTAAAGCCTAAAATGATTAAAAAGAGCCATCTATTTAGATTTATATTTATGGAATTTAATAAAACTCATATTCAATAAACTACAATTCTAGGCAACTGAAGCAATTGCGTAAAACACATTAATTTGCTTGGGATAATTGGTAACATTCAAAGATAATATGAAGCTTGTGCTAATTATTTAGAGGATTAAAAAATTATAATTTTATAGGATATATAGAAGGAAAATTTGCAAATAAAGAGGCATTTATTGATTTTTCTATCAGCTTGAAAGTCATGTATCCTACAAGTAAAAAAATGGAAGGCCTGCAGTATTTCAATTAAAAAATGATATTGAATATCTTTCAAGTTACTATTAGTGTCAGCTGGTATCTACTGATATGCTACTAGCAAAACTCTAGTAATAATGGAAGGTGCATTAGTCAAGAGTAATTTGATATCCATGGATGCTTCCTTCTTCTTGTTTCCAGATGATATCAACAGATTTTCTTCTCGGAGATTATTTCTCACATGACTAAGTAACTGGTACAATTTACTATTTAAGTTCTGTTTTACAAATAATCAAAGAAATATTACATCATCCTGCAGTCCTTGCAGAGAGGTGGATCTATGCTCATTCTGAGCTTCTCCCAAAAGCAGTGTGTCTAGGCCTCTAATGATTTTGTGATCTTTTTAATATGTACAATAAATCTCCTTCTTAGACTTGCCATTTAGGATACAGTTCCTGAAAAACAAAATAAGAAAAAAAAAAGAAAATTTGCATTTTAAAAATGTTGCCTGGAGTAGAGTGTGTGAGCACTCATTATATTTCTTATGATTATTATTTGGAGGACTGTTTTGAGGCAATACTTTAGGATGGACTAATTGCCCTCTAAGTATCCAAGGGTAAGAAATAGGCACCCTATTGTGGAAACCTGACAGTAGTGAGTAAGCATTAGAGACAAATGGAACTATTTGTTCGATCCTGATATCTTTTTAGAAAAGGAGACATCTTCTCTGTATTAAGTGGCTTTGTCTGAATACTGGGCCAGTATTTCTATAGAGAGGGACACAGAGACAGGTGGAGAGAGACAGGAGCAATATAGATATGGAACTCATAGAGGAGCAGGCATGACTCCCAAGAGTGAAAAGTAGGAAACCAACAAGTAAATAACATGACAAAAATAACCCAACACTTACAAGTTATAACCATTAATGTAAATAGTTTCAATTCACCAATCAAAAGAAATACACTGGCAGAGTGGATTAAGAAACAAAATCCCACAATGTACTGTGTACAGGAAATACACTCTACTCAAAAGGAAATCCATAGACTGAAAATCAAAGGATGGAAAACAATTCTTCATACAGCAGAAACACAGAAAAAACCAAGGATAATCGTTATGTTGGCAAATAATGTAAACTTCAAACCAAAAACAATCAAAAGACATAAAGAAGGTCACTACATACTTGTTAAGAGAAAACTGCAAGAGGAAGAGATAACAATCATAAGCATGTATGCACCAAATATGGGAGCATCAAACTATATAAAACAAATCTTAACAGAGATGGAAAACCAAATAATTAATGACGTTATTGTTATAGCAGACCGGAACACCACTTTGACACAAAGAGATAGTTCAACTAGACAAAAAAATCAGCAAAGAAATAACAGATTGGAACTAAATCTGTGAACAAATGGACTTAGTAGATGTACACAGAGTGTTGCACCCCACAACATCAGAATACACATTTTCCTCTGCTGCACATGCGACTTTCTCTAACATAGACCATGTTCTAGCACATAGAGCATACCGACCAAAATGCAAAAGAATTGAAATTATCCCATGCATATTATCTGACCACAGTGCAATGAAACTGGAAATTAATAACCAAATAAATTCCAAAAGTTCTTTAATCTCTTGCAAATTAAATAATAACCTCCTGAAAAACAAGTGGGTCACAAAAGACTTTTAAAAATACCTACAAACAAAGGAAAATGTAAATACAATTTACCAGTATCTGTGGGATGCAATGAAAGCAGTCCTCAGAGGGAAATTTATTGTGGTGAACTCACACATAAGGAAAACAGAGAGAGAACAAAGAAAGAGCTTAATACTAACCTCAAACTTTCAGAAAAAGAAAAACAAGTCAAGCACAAAGCCCAAAGAAGGGAGGAGATTACAAAGATCAGGGCAGAAATTAATGCAACTGAGACGAAGAAAACACTAGAAAAAATAAATGAATCAAAGAGATGGTTTTTTGAAAGAAAAAATAAAATTGATAAACCCCTAGCCAATCTTATCCAAAAAAGAAAGGAAAGAATTCAAACTCATGCAATAAGGAATGAAGAGGATGAAATTACTATAGATCTTATAGAAATTCAGAAGATCACTAAAACCTACTTTGAAAATCTTTACTCTGATAGGATAGAAAACTCAGAAGAAATGGACAGATTCCTTGATATATACAAATTACCTAGGTTGAATCAAGAAGATATAAAAATCTTGAACAACCCAATATCAATTAATGAGATTGAAATGTAATTAAAAACTTACCAACAAAGAAAAGCCCAGGCCTTGATGGATTCGCAGTAGTATTCTACAAAAAATTCAGATAAGATTTAATGCCAACACTCCTCAAACTCTTGAATGAAATCAAAAAGGAGGCAATTCTCCCTAACTCTTTTCTGGAGGCAGGTATTATAATGCTACCCAAACCAGAGAAAGACCCAACCAAGAAAGAGAACTACAGACCAAGCTCACTAATGAACATATATGCAAAGATACTCAATAAACTACTGGCAAATAAAATGCAGAAATCATTCTGAAAATCATACACCATCACCAAGTTGGATTTATTCCAGGAATTCAGGGATGGTTCAATGTTTGCAAATCAATAAATATTATACACCATATCAATATAGCTAAAGACAAAAAACACATGATCATCTCAACAGATGCAGAAAAAGCTTTTGACAAAGTCCACCATGCATTCATGATTTTAAAAAACCCACAGAAAATAGGAGCATATGGTCTTTACCTCAATCTGCTCGAAGCCATCTATGACAAACCAACAGCCAACATCATACTAAATGGAAAAAACTAAAACCTTTCACTTTACAGTCAGGAGCAAGACAAAGATATCTGTGTCACCACTCATATTCAACACAGATCTTGAAGCATTAACCACACTAATTACACAAGAGTGATAAATAAAAGGAATAAGGATAGAATTGAAGAAGTGAAATTATCACTATTAGCAGATGACATGATATTTTACATGGAAGACCCCAAAAACTCCACCAGAAGACTCCTTGAATTAATGAACAAACTCAGTAGTGTAGCTGAATACAAAGTAAACACTCAAAAATAAATACCATTCTTATACACAAACAACAAACAGACTGAGAAATAATTGAGGAAACCATACCTTTAGCAATGGCATCCAAGAAACTGAAATATTTAGGAATCAATCTAACAAAAGAAGCAAGGGATCTATTCAATGAAAACTACAGTACTCTGAAAAAAGAGATTGAAGAGAATTTCAGTAAATGGAAAAATACTCCTTATTTATAGCTAGGAAGAATCAACATTGTGAAATTGGCCATACTATTAAAATTGTTGCACAGATTCCATGCAATTCCCAATAAAATAAAATTAGCATACCTGACAGATCTAGAGAAAACATTTCTAAAATTCATGTGGGACCAGAAGAGAGCCAGAATAGCAAAAGCAATTCTGAGCAACAAGGACAAGTCAGGTGGAATCACAATCCCTGACCTGAAATTATACTACAAAGCTACTGTAATAAAATCAACACGGTACTGGTTAAAAAACACACCTGAGAATCAATGGAACAGACCAGAAGAAACATCCACAACCATAAACATACTCAGCCACCTATTCTTCAATAAAGGGATCAAACAAGCTCACTGCAAGAAAGATAGACTCTTTACTGGAAAATTTTGCTTGCCACTTGTGAAAGACTGACCCAAGTCTATCACTATGCACCAAATTCAAGTCAAAATGGATCACAGGTCTCAACATTGAAATAGAAACACTAAATCTATTGGAAGAGAGAGTAGGCAAAAATCTTGAAGAAATAGAGTTAGGCAGAGAGTTCATGAACAAAAACCAAACTGCATGGCAAATACTTTACAGAATCAACAACTGGGATCTCACCCTGCTGAAAAGATTTTGCACATCTAAAAAACTCACCAGCAGAGTAAAAAGAAAACCTGCAAATTGGAAAAAAGTTTAGCTGACTGTCCCTCAGACAAAGGTCTTCTATCTAGAACATATAAAGAATCAAAAAACATCAGCCCCCCCCATAATTCAAAGACTCAATCCAAAAATAGGCATCTGAGATAAATACATACTTCTCAAATAAAGAAATACAAATGGAAAATACATGAGAAAATGTTCAACATCATTAGTCATTTGAGAAATGCAAATTAAAACAACGCTGAAATTTCATCTCACCCCAGTAAGAATGGCTAGCATGAAGAAATAAACCAATAACAAATGCTTGTGAAGCTATTGAGAAATAAGAACTCTTGTCCACTGCTGGTGGGAATGCAGACTGGTGAAACCACTGTGGAAATCAGTTTGGAATTCCCTCAGCAAACTAGATCTGGAGGTCCCATTCAACCTAGCCATACCCATTCTGGGTATTTTCCCAGAAGAACTGAAAACATCATATCACAGCAATATATGTGCACCCATGTTTACAGCAGCACAATTTGTAATAGCTAAATCATGGAACCAACCCAAACATCCATCCACTGATGATTGGTTAAAAAAATTGTGGCATTTTTACATAATAGAATATTACTCAGCTATAAAGGAAGATAAGCTCAATGGTTTTGTAGGTATATGGCCACTACTAGAGACCATACTCATAAGTGAAATAAATCAGACCTGCACATGTAAGCAACATATTCTCTCACTAGCATAAAAACCTGAAAGAGTGAATAAAAATTAGCAAGTATGATAGACATTGTGAAAGGGAAGGAAACTGCTCAAAAATAAAGAGCAACTGGGATGGGGGAAAAGAGGAAAGAAAGAAGGGGAAAACTGTTATATGTATATACAGGATAGCTAACATAGTTCTACTGACCTATATCACTCTATTGAAAGGAAAGGTTAATGATTAATTATTTGATCAATCTTGCATGTCTATATTTGTTTTCCTGAGTAACCACTTTGAAGTTATCAATATGTAATATAGTAACCATTGTTAATTTCCTGTCACCTTGTTTGTAATTCAGTATAACTTGTATTGTTCTTGTGCTATTTTGTAAATGATGTCTGCTTGTTAATGTTTTCATTCTTTTATCTTTAAAATGAAAAAGATCCAACCTATTAAAAAATACAAGGCCTCTTAGAGATTCATAATGCGCATGGCATTTTACAGGCTATAAGAAGTACACAAAAAGTGTTTAGCTTTGTTCAGCTTAGGTTTTGGTTCAAATATGCTTAATAGCATACTGTCCTTTTCCAAATATTTAATGGCCTCACATCATGCTTTAGCGAATATTTTCCTGGTTGCAAGAAAAATGAGCACAGCCTAAGTTGCACAAACCGATAGGAAAATCAAGTGGACAATTATATATATATTAGCTTTACATGGAAATAAAGGAAAAGAATTCAGTAGAAAATCGAGATAAAGTAAGCCTAAGCAGCAAAAAATAAAAAAGATTTTATCATCTTAGATCTTCCTTTTATTCCTGCCTTAGCATACCTTCTTTTCATTCCACATGATTGAAAATTTGGCTATAACAAAGTTCATGTTTCTGTGTTCTTATTCAGTCTTCTGGAGATGCACTCAATGTAATCTTCCTTAGCTCTCAGGTCACATTTTTGTGTAAGCAACTAATTGAGGTCAGAGATCCTCCCTTGGGCAAATTGCTTGTGACCACAGAGATAAGGTCATCTTATGCAAATATGACTGCTCCTATTGTAACTTGTTAGTGCAGCAAGGAAATAGCTATAAATGGGGAGTGAGCTGGGCATAGAACACAATAGTATGAGTATTTGGTCAGTAATGGATTTATTGATAGAATAGCTGTATTTTAATCACTGAGGTAAACTGCTAATCCAATTTATGTCTCAGTTGGAGTCCAAGAATTTTTATATGTGCTATGACACTTAAGTCTGTAGATGGGGAACAATTTATTGCTACTAAGTGAAATAACTACTGGTCCATATCAAATTATTCTTAAGCTTCTCTGGCTGATCCAAAACTATAACCAAATATTTCTGAAGTACTTAGCTCTAAAGATAATTAATTCCTCTTTATGCCTTTATATGAGTCTTTGTGACCATGGTTCTACAGATTTAATTTGATTTTCAGATAATAGGCAACAACTAGTAGGTGTTTTATAAATCTGTGGAAGACTAGTCAGTGACTGTTACTCTACTTTATTTCATTGTTGATTTTCCATAAAAGTTGCAACACAGAGGAAAATGGGATTTAACTTAGCCCCTTCTTTAGTGGCAAGAATTCAATACGTTAAGCCAGTACATTTACTGAAATAAACTTTGTATCAGGAACACAGTATTTTATGTTTCCTTTTTGTAGTTAGGGTAAAAGTTTTCTATAAAAAAGTACAAACTACTAATTTGATTAAGTTCTTTTAACTAATTTCATATAATATCTAAATTTGTGACATTATGCTTATATATGATTCTGGGGAGGAAAATGGAGACCACCATAGAATGTCTAAGGCTGTCCATCTCTCAGCTTTTTGCAAACCTAACTAAACTGCAAATTCAGTGAACCATCAATACTCTGTGAACATATGGGATTTTCTAGAGGTCAAATACTCCATATGTTACTCCATATCATGGGTTATTTCCTGACTTCTATTTATCTTCCTAACCTATACCTGCAGGACCTTTCCTATAGTGCCCAAACTTTATCCCAACTTACGCATCTCAGAATTGCATAGATGATTAAAAGACTCCAGATCAAATTATTTAGGAGCAAAAATATCTGCCTCACAACCTAGTTCTGATCTGCATCCCAGTGGGACATTATCTTTTGTAAATTACAACTTTCATAATCACTGTAATAGTAATATCAAAGACATACTATTTGGTAGGTTTCACTGTGTGGTGTGTGTGTGTGTGTGTGTGTGTGTGTTTGCATTCTGTTGTTTAATTCTTACAATTGCCTGGTGTGTTGGGCATTAATTTTTCTACTTCAAAAAGTAGAATGCTTCACATATGATAAGTTAAATATGTCAGTAAAAGTGACATGAGTTTAAATGACAGAAAGATTTTGAACTTAAGACAAAGCAAAATTCATAACAGGAAGTGAAATAAGTAATTCACTAAAATTAAGCAGCTTTCAAGAAGTGTTAACCTTTTTGTTATATTTACTTTGCGTGCTATCTTCCCTCCTGAATACTTGTGCTTTATCTCTAACCTAGTAGGCTTGCAGGAGTCTGACTCTGTGAATCTCATGTGTGCCCTGCTTAGCTAATTGATCTAGAACATAGAAGGCAGCTCTATCCTGGAGCCCCATGAAGGTTCTCACCTACATGTGTTTGTATTTACCTGCAATGGTGGAAGGTCCAAAACTCTGAATTATGTATAGACTTAATTCCTAATAAATTAACTCAGTGTAATGTGTGAGACTTCTCTGCTTACTCCTATGTAGATTTCCATGAAAATAAATATGTTTTCTTTATTGGCACATGTCCTAGATGCTTCTTTTCAGCTCCATACTTCTTTGTTCTGCCTCCTGGGATGATTGTGAGCTTTGTATCTACGAAGGAAACATTGAGATCTGGAAATGAAAGACTGTGTTATTGCATAATAGTTATGCTGAGACTCCAGACATATATTACCTGTGTCCCTGAGAAAGGCAAGAAGGATTTCTAGTTTTGCAAAGTCCCACCCAAGAGAGCAGCTCAAAATTTAAGACCTACTGGCTCTTTGCCTACAATTTCTGTTGCAAATAATACTTGAAAAGATTATGAAACTTGTTATAGTGAAAATTTATTGATCTCTGTAAGACATTGTGATGGTTAATCCTGATTATCACCTGGATTGGTTTGAAAGGTACCCTGGAAACTTATAAAGTGCTTTTCTGAGTAGGTCTGAGTGGGGCATGAGGACCTGACCTGGGGAACTACATCTTGTCTGTGGGCCTTCTGTCTCAGACTCCTCTCTTCTCCGCTTCCCAGATGCCATGATGTGAGCCGCTTTCCTCGGCCACATCCTCCCACCACGGGGTCTGCTTTGTAGCCAGCTCACCATGGACTGAGAACTTTGAAATAGTGGAGGAAAATAAACCCTGTCTTCCTCGGAGTCGAGGGTGCCAGGGATTTTGTTCTAGAACAGAAAAGCTAACATAGGGCATAGATCATATTGGGTTAAATCAGCTAGATACAGACTTTATCTTCACACACAATTTTGGAAAACACTGTCACTGTGCCCTTTTATTTTTAAACATTTTTACTATGTTTGTGGTAGAATGATTACACTCATTATGTGCTTTACTGTCAAACTCTATGCATATAATTTATGGCATCACAGTATACCAGATTTTGACAAAATTGAGGACACTTTAGTTGTTACTCAGCCACTGAGACTCATTCTATCTGTCCAGGGAGATGAGAACATTCGTTCTTCCCTCCTAAGGTAATGACAGAATTTGCTTGGGTAAACAAATCAGTGATCAAGGGCATAGTAAAATTCACAGGACAGACACTGCCCCCAGGAAAGGGATGCAGTGGACATTTTTGATAAGATATTAAAGAAGAATATGGACAATAATGTCAGGTTGGATTGTTTGTGGGTAAATGCACCATATTTTACTCCTTTCTGTACCTCTTCCTTAAGACCTAACACTGTCTTGAGAAAATAAAATGTAACAGGTATGGATAACTGTAGCATCTTAGTCATATGTTTAATAAACTGTATTGAATGCTTATCATAAGTCCAAGCACCATTTCAAGTCCTAGGCATGCAGCTGAGAATAGAGATGATCCTTTGGAACTTAAATTCATCATCACATTTGGCATTTCTGAAGTATGTACTGAATCCTGATGGCTGCTTTTATATCGAGATGCTCCCCCAAAGACACATGAACTGAGGAGCAGGGCTCCTGAAGAGCAGGTGATTGCATTCTGACTGCCGTGCCACATCACTGACTCACTGTTAGGAGATGGAGTCTGCTCGTACCAGAGAGGTCACGATATGCATGCTATATCGGTTATATGTTTATGGACGGGACTTGGCAGAGCGAGTCTCCCTGTCTCAAATCTGTGCTCTCTCTTTCCCCGCCACCATAACTGGAGCAGCTTCTTCTCATTTATGCCCATCTGCCATGAGGTTCTGCTTGGAGCCAGTTGACAATGGACTATAAACAGGCAAAGTTGACCTTTCTCCCATTAAGTTGTGGGTGTTCATTGTTGAGTATTATGTCCCAACAGTGAAAAATTGAGTGAGATATTATCTGCCATGAGCTGTGCTGTCCTGAAATGTAAGAGTGAGGGTGTAGTGTATTTCTGACATCAAGGATCTTGTAGAATATTATGAAAATTAAATAAATTGGCTTGTCTTTAGCACTCAGTTAACTGAAGTATTTGCTCCAGAGAGATCTCCCTGGTAACTCACCTGAAATCTATCCCTCTCTCCTTTATTCCTTATCATGTCACATTGTTTATAATTGTTAACTGTTGGCTATGAACGTCCTGTATTTGTAAGTGATATCAAAGTGGGGATCTTTTAAATATTTCACCACTATAACCACTAATTGGTCTTAAATATCTACTCACTGAAATGAATTCATGACTAAGTCAGTGAGACGAGAAAGCAGTTTGAGGCCACAGCATAGGAAGAGGACACACTGGCAGATGAGGTTGTTTCTGCAGCAAGGCTTAAGAGGAGACAGTGAAACAGCAGTTTAATGGGAGTTTGACTCCTGGTACCCGTGAAGAGGTTGATTCAAGACTGAAAAGGACATCCCCAGCTGCCTTAGCATATGTTGTGAGGGAGAGCAAGCACAGTTATGACTGCTGAACAGTAGAATTAGCAGGGAAGAAAACTGCAAGAATCAATGGAGTCAACACACAGAGCAAGGAAGAACTACAGCGAGCTCGCAATAATCTGGAGTAAATAAACAAGAAAATAGTTAGGTCATGGCTGTTCAGAATTTACAATGCCAACATGATCTTCACAATATGATACCAATTTGGAAAATCATCTGCTGAATCTAAAAGAGAAGCAGGACTGCAGATCGATGTATATTGTATATTATATAATATATATGATATATGTGATCGTATATTACAAATGATCATACACAATATAGATCATATATGATATATATGATTATATATTATATAATATATGATATATAATTTATAAAATTAACTCCATCTATCATCTGTCTATCATCTATTATATTTCTGTCTATCTACCTACCTATCTAATTACTTTTGGACCCATATGAGGAGTCTTTTAATAACTGCAGTTTTTCACTCTTCCAGTTGTATCATCTCCTAGGATGAGTCACAGCCTTGGTGGACCTTTGGGCTTTCTTTGGAAGCATGGGAGACATTTCCCTCTTCTGTGGCCCTTCTTTGACCATAGCGCATGCTGGTTAACTCCTGTTCTCTAGGACCCAACAATCTCTCTGCTGGGGAGTGTGGTTGACTCACCGCAGATGTAAGAATCTTTCAGAGGGGTCCCATCGTGATCGCTCCTGGCTGGCCTTGGAGGGGAAGGCCGTGACTGTAAGCAGCTTCAGTGTGGAGGTCATCAGTATGATAACATGTTTTCCTAAATTATACATCAGCAAACCTGTGCAGTTGGGAAACACAGTACATTCAATACACCATGAAGTTAGCGATAATTAGAATCACAGCTAAATCAAAATCTTTATATATACTCACATAGTTTTTGCTCTTAAGGAAAAATTCGGATTTCCTTAACAGATTTACGTGGTATATTTGGGTAAAAAACATTAAAAATAAATAGAGATTAACATAAAAACTTATGCCAAATGTTTCTGACTTCTATCATTTTTGGAGCTACAATTCATCAATATTTTACTTTTAATTCTTGGTTCTGGCTTGTTTAACAAATTTTATAAATATAGACTAATCAGTCAGAAACTTCCCTAATGGATATCAATTAGAATTCCATTTTGCTTATGTAAATCACAACAGTATTTCATTTAGTGTTTTAAGTTGTTCTCGGTACCTGCCCTGCTGGGTAACACCGTAGTCTTACAATGAGTAGGTGTTAGAAAGGAGAAAGACAGAAGAGCTAGAGGTTGCTAGATAGGGAGCTTATTTTTTTTCTCTTTTTCCTTTTAAAAATTAGGAAACTGACAAAACAGCAATGAAGGCAAAATCGAAACAAAACAAAAACAACAAAAATGATACATGACCTCAAAACAAAATGATAGGAACTAACAGTGGTTGCTACATTACATGTTGTTATCTTCAACCAAGTTGCTCAGTCCACCAGATATAAGAATGTAGGACTAATCAAACAGTCAAAGACAGTAACAGGTAATAAAACAACCCCATCACACTGGAAATGATGCAGAGCTTCACCATACAGGATGGTAGGACTTCAGCAATGGATCTTATGCTGCATATTGTTCTCTTCAGATCAGTCATTCTGATTACCAAATTCAAGCGTGCAAAATTGGTCAAAAAGAAAGAAAATTTTAAGCACTGACTGTTCTTTTCAATTAAGCACAGACATCAGCAATACACCTATTGCAGCTATCCCTATATATACATATAAATTTTATTTTTCATTAAAAAATCCAAAATAACAAAAACAAATATGTAAACAAAATATAGTATCCTATCACCATGTTTTAAAATTCTATGCCATTTTAACTTTTCTCTTTTTAATAAAACCAAACATAAGGCCACGTCTCTGTACTTTTTAAGCTGAATTTGTAGAAAAATCATAGTGTTTTAAAATCTTAAATTGGTTCCAAGTCCATAAAATATTGTATAAGCTGAAATTTTGGGGACAAACATTGAGTTACCTATAATTATTTATGATACGCTCTGTGCTTTAAAATCTCTCTTCTATACATTTGGAAGTAACTTTTTAGATAGAAAGATAAATATCTGAAGCCAAAGTTACCATAAAAATACCAGAAACAAATAAGATGGAGTGAGGAATCAAGCTAACACACGGTAAGTGGCCCTAAAGGGCCCCATGGGATGGGATAACTAGAGGCAGAACCACACAGGCGGCTCTAGGACCTGGGAAAGTCATGGCAAGAGGCTGTGAAGGGTGGAAAGGGGGCTCTTCCCATTGGCCTGTCCCTTTGTCCTATGGGGAGAAACACAGGAACCTCCCCCAACATGATGAAACACACTGGGAATGGTCCCTAGAGACAGGAGAATACTTCCTGAGTTCCCTCACTCTTACTTAATGGGTAAAAGATCTAAATGTTAAAACAGAAAAAAATCTGCAGGAAGATAAGGTAAAACACTTGAAGACATACCCATGAGTAAGGACTTGCTGAGCAGAACTCTGACTGTACACACACACACAAAACAAAAGCCAACAAATGGGTGCATATAAATTAGAGTTCCTGAACAGCAAAGGAAACAATCAACAGAATGAAGAGACCAACTACATAAAAGAAAAAAATTCCAGGTATTCCTCAGACATAGGGCTAATATCTGGAATATAGAAACAACACAAAGAATTAGACTCCCAAAATAATACACCCAACCAAAAAATTGGCAATGGAAATGAATAGGCACTTCACAGAAGTACAACTGACCAATAAATGCATGTAGAAATGCTCAACATCACTGGTCATTAAAGAAATGCAAATTTAAAAAGTACTGAGGTGCTGTTTACCCAAGAAAGAATAGCTATCATCACTAAATCAAGTAATCACAAGCACTGGTTGGAATTTAAACTAGTACAACTACTATGAAAATTAGTAAGCATATACCTGAAGAAACTAAAGCTAGAAACTCCATTCAACCAAGATATTCCCTTCCTCAAATCTTCCCAAAGGAGTTAAAAACATTATGAGACAATGATACATGCACATCCATGGTTTTGACTGCAGAATTTATGATATCTAAATCTTGGAGAGGTCCATTTATAATGAAGGTGATGTAGGCATAAGAAAAATATGACGTGTACACGATAGAGTACTATTCTGCCAAAAAACGATAAACTCGAGTCATTTTCTGAGAAAGGTTACCATTTCGGACCACAGCGTTAAGCACAATAAATCCAATGAGCAAGATTAAAGATTGCATAGTTTCTTTTATCAGAGAAAGCCCAAATACATATAAAAGCAAAACCAATTAGAAAAACGGAAAGGGGCAAAATGAGAGGGAGAAGCAGAAAAAGTGAAGAAGAGGAGAGAGATGGAAAGAGCAAAGGGGAGAGAGAGACAGGAAGGGAGGATAGAACAAAAAAAAATCCATGAGAGTGGAAAATAAGTGTGGAGGTGCTGCAGGTACATGAAAATAACAAGGAGTAAAGTCCTCGTCTTCAACACAAGGTAATCTCTAAGGAAAATTTTTAGAGTAGGAGAATAGTAAAAATCAGATTGCACCCTAAACATAGAAAGTATTATTTCTATTTAAAAAGTTACAGGGGAAAACTAAAAAAAAAATACTGTAGCAAACATTTCCACTTATTAATTGCTTATTCTGAATATTTTTCATGAATGTAACATTCACATCAAGACACAATAATGATGCTATATTTCATGAAAATCACAGAACTTTGTTCTGATCCTAATTCAAAAGAAATTATTATAGAGAGATTAGTTTAAGCTGCATGCTAAATTTCCATTGTCTTAAATAGAACAGTTTGAAAGGAATGACTTTCTTTAAAAATATAAGTTAACACAGCACAGCGAGTCCACTATTTCTCTTCATTTTTGAGGTCAGAAGTTGAATTCGAACTACATTTTAAATGAGCCACCCTGGTCTCTGATATGTCTTTGTGCTGTTTCTTAATCTACACGCTAGTATTTTAAGTAATAAAATGTTGACATTTCTGTGGTATTTGCTGCAATTGTTATTTCTTTCAATAAAGAACACTGGATAAACTTTGAATATGAGTAAATTTTCAATGCATTATCTCCATCTGACTCTAGTTTTTTATAGTACACAGGATAAGGTTAAAAGGCATTAGGTGTACATTTACACAAAATTCAATCTTATTTCTTTGGTGGAAATGTAAAGGATTCATCAGATCTTAAATTTGCAAAGATGTCAGTTCCCTAAGAAAACAGCAATGACGGATAAATTGGGTTTTGGTTCTGAAATTCCCCATAGGTTCCTTCTATATTATGTGGAGTAGAAAGTCTGCCTTAGAGAATTTACTGGCTAAAGTACCCATTTTGAGATTATCCACATGTTTGAAAGTTTGCCATGAACTATAGAATACAGGAAATTAAAAGACTTATTTCCAATTTTAACTATATTTGTGTTTTTATTAATTCAATGAATATATTAAAATATAAGAATTACAGTTATGGAAAAAGACAAAAAAGTGAAATAATTTAAATATGAATATTTACTTAAAATATCTCCAAAAATCACTTTTGTTTGCCAGTTATTTTTAACTTGGATGGCAGAGCTATGGGAAATATCTATAAAACTATTCATGAACCAATGGTATCGGGTATAAAGAATAAACACAGTCTATTTCCCTGTTATTGAGAGGTCCAGAGAGAGATAACCTCATGGATTTTACATGACTGTTGGATTATATTATATTATAAACAAATGTAGTACTAATCAGCAGCAAATTGAATTCTGTATTTTGTTCAGTTGTGTCTCAGTGCCACATTCTAGAGGAAATCAGTTCCTTGAGCAGACAGGGAGCATAACCAAAGCATCACATTGGTGATTGCTTATGAAATCATCAGTCTCTCCCTTTTGCCTCTTTCTATGTTTAGAAGCTCTCTTTGGGCTTTAAGAACACAGTCCTTCTCAGTGGACCTGTATCCACAGGCCATTCAGTATAATGCTGAATGATAAGCCAGCAAATGAAAAGCACCACTTTATTTTCAATTATTTTCTTCAAATGCAAGGTATGATCATGACAGTAGTGCTACAATTGGATTCGCATCTGAGCAAAGATTTTAAGAATTATGATCCTAGCAGGGAACCGTCCAGAATTGTACCGGTGAAAGGCAGGAAAATCACACGTCCCACCCCAGCCTGGCTGACTTAGTGACTCGGTGAGAAGCTCAGTGAGAAGGCCTGAGTGCAACCCCTAGGACCCAAAGAAAGGAGGAAAGTAGCAAGAGAGAGAAAGGGAAAGAAGAAAAAAAGATTTAACTGTTTTGTGCTGTTCCTTCCCAAGCCCCTGCTTTGCACAGAATGCATTTACTGCGGTAGTGTAGCTGCAATTTTTCTGCCAGAAGCAAAGAGCCTCCTTCTCATTGTCAGCCACAAAGTTACAAATTCATTTTCCTGTCTGGCAGGTTTTGCCCGGAAAGTCTTGTGCTTTGTATTCTCTAAACCATTTTTAGCTCAAAACTTTAATGCCATTTTCCTCCCACACTTGTAGTGTCAGAATTGAGCTGTTTTCTCAACTTTATCTCCTATAATTACCAAAATCTACACTTAGCAGTGAGTGCAGCCCTTGTGATCTCCATTTGTACGTATAACTAACAGACTTGAATCTGTCTCTAGTTTTTGCTATATTTTAGGTATAATGGCATGCATGCATTTCAGAACAACTGCATATTTTTTTAAAATTTTGCATGGTAACTGACTAATTGCTTTTAAAATTATGAGGAGCTTCTCAACTTTTATTTTTATATTTTTGGTATCCTGACTCTACCTAAATATCTTACCCCATAAAAATTATGTTACGTTGTGTGATGGCTCTATACTTGCTCTCTGGGACACCAGTACAGTTTATATTTGGAGTTTTTTAGCTAAAATTAATTTTGAAAGATCTGTCACATAAATGTGTTTCTCTCACTTCTTGGGTTTTTATTGCAGACATTGGAAAAGACGGGTAGTCAAGACAAAGGAAATTGTAGCTGGGATAAACACATAAACATTAGTCCAAAACACTTCTTTGTTCCAACAACATTTGTGATTTTGTTTAACATATAAAATCGACTCATTAAAATGAGCTTAGAATACATTTCACATTTGAAACTTTGAAAGCACTTGTCAGTCTTGAATTAGCTTCCTGTAAAATCTGTACAATGGCCCAAAAAGCTCAGTGTAATCATTTTGAAGTTTCCTCTCACCTTCTGCAGACAAAGTAAATGAGTAAAGGTAGGATTTTAATTCTGAATATCAGATCTATGAAAGTAATCCAATTCTGGAGTGCTTAAACAATGTAGGCCATTTATACTGCCTCGGGACACTGCTAGATAAGCTGATTTATTTTAAAGGAAAAAGCCCTCCTCTGGTGTTTCCAGGGTCTGAATGCTGCTCTTGATTATTCCTTTGTGTTAAGTACCTGGCTTCACAAGAGTGTTGGTGAGTGTGATATTATGTAAGAATAAAGAACCAGAGCATAGATTTTCATACAAAAATGTATTGCAGTAGGTGATGCATCTGAAACATGAGTTACTACCCAAAGCACATCGCAATGGAGGAGCCAAGAATGAGCACAGGGGTCTGGGTGTCGGGTCTGATGTGGAGATAGGACTGGTTTGTTCAGAAGAATGAGGCCTTCCAAAGAGTAAAATTTTATGAACACAAAACTTCCTTTTTATGAGGAACCTAACTTACACAAAATGTACAAGCCAAAGCTTATAATTCTTTCCAACACTTACAACACAAATATGCTTTGTTAAATTAAGTAGGGAGAAATTAACTTACAAGGTTTGTACGAGATCAAGCAGTTTTCTTCATAGCCATCATTTTTGCATGGTCCATCGTTTCATCATTTCTTCTAATGTTTCCTTTCAAGGTATATTGTAATCATACTTCAATCAATGAATGATTAAAAATAAGCATTAAATATTGAAATAGTCTACAGAAATGAGTGTATAAAAGTTGGTTTGAAATATTTTCCATTAATATTCCAATTACATTAAAGACCCCTAAAACAAATTTATTAGGTCAGTTTATTTCTTTTATAATTTGACATAAAAGTCTAAAAAATGTGTAGATAAAGAAGCTTAAGGAGAAATGGCCACTGAAAGGAAAATTCATGAATCAGCCAAAAGTTTATTTCTGAATTCAAATGTGTGAAATGGCTTCCACTTTGAATTCTCAGCTTACACAAAATACAAAGGATAAAAGAACATGGGAAAAACACAAGGTGGGTGTAATTAGGAAAAGGCCAGACTGAAATTATAAAAGACTCATGTTATTTTTATGATTTTTATTGGTGCATCCTTTCAATACATAATAATTACATTCATTCTGGGGAATTGATACATGTATAGATCATAACTTGATCACTTTCAAACCACTTACCCCTCCCCCTCCCCTCAACCTCCTCAGATCATCTCTCCCATTTGACTCTGTGCATTCAATGAATAGATCACAGAGGAATGTGGGTAAAGAGACAGAGAAAGAAAGAAAGAGAAAGAGAAAGAGGAAGAGGAAGAGGAAGAGGAAGAGAAAGAGAGAGAGAGAAAGGAAAACCTATAATTTAATGAAATTTCAGACTAATTATAATGTTTAGACTCTGGTTTGATTCTGACTCAAAGAAATGAGCTGAATATCATGTGTGTGTGTGTGTGTGTGTGTGTGTGTGTGTGTAGGGAATGCATATTAAATAAAATATTAAAGTTTTAGAAATTTGAAAAAATTAAGGAGCCTTCAATATTTTTGTGTGGCAATGACTCTGTGCTTATTTTATTTAAATTCATAGCTTTTTAGAAATATGCAATAAAACTTCTACTGGTTAAATATTATATCTTCACAAATGGAAAATGAAACTGTTATACCAGAGTGGTGAATGGTTGTCAATTCATTAAATTATTCTATTTGCTTTTGTACATTTTTGAAATGTTCTATCCTAAAAGTGCAATATAGATGCCAATTATGCATATATACACATATATAAAACACATATATTTTATGAAATGAAAATGTCATATGATGATGTTGTCTACTTTAAAATTATCATCTTCCTTAGAAAAATTTCTAGAGAAGAAAAAACATGATGTGAAAATTCACAAATTCTCTCCTCTCATCCTTTCTTCATTTTTGCCAAGTCAACTCAAGAGCAAGGTATTCATTGGCCAAAGTTATAAATATGCACATAATGAAAAGTACATTATTCATACTAGAGTCTTCAGCCATACAAATTATGTTGGAGAGGAAAAACAAAAAAATGTAAAATGATCTTGAACTTCCTCCAGCGAGACAGAGTATTTTATGATTCTGTCAAGGAAGTAATCACAATGTGTAATGTCTGCAATATCAAATGTGATCACTGCAAAATACCTTGAAAATACTTTAAAAATACATATCATATACACGGTATCAATTGTTATGTAATTTCTTATTTCATAAGATTTGATTTTTGTTCTTTATTTAAACTTCAGTGAGTCCAGATTCCCAGAGTGCCCACAGTGGAATGTTCATGAACTTCACAAAACTGCTTGCACGTATTTCTCCCAGACGAAGTTATACATGATAAAAGTTATGATTTATTTCTTTTTCTCTGCACTCAGACTCACCTCTGTGTTACTTTTGTTTTTTTTATTTTTTATTTTTTTATTTATTTATTTTTTAATTTTAGAAACATAAAAGTACAGAAACATATTGACAAACAGACACCCATTATCATAGAAAATAGTACAATCACAACTAATCTATAGACAAGGTGATATGGTCTCAAAAGTAGTTGTTGCTTTATCCATTGATATCTTTGAATTGTAGATGTATGGACCCATATACAGACATGCAAATTTAGTCAGACAGTTTATCCTCTCAGCAACAGAAAAAAAAGAAAAGAAAAAAAAAAAAAAAAAAAAAAGAAAACACAAGAACCAAAAATCCAAGGACAAGAAAGAAAACAGGCATACATCAACAACAGCAACAACATCCACAACAACAACAACAGAAGAAAAAACA
>PVLD010012052.1:42186-62282 GCA_004027595.1 Dinomys branickii | reverse complement strand
GCGCGGCCCGCCCGACACGCGCGAAACGTGGGATTGCCGGGCGTCTCCGCCGCTAGCAAGCCGATCTCTGTCGGGAGTCGCCGGGGGGCTGCACCGGCTCGGGAGGCGGGAGGGACCGAGGCGGCCGCGCTCCCACTGCGCTTGGACCGAGCCAAGCTTCTTCCCCGCGCGGATCGTCCCTGGCTCCCAGCGTCTGGGGTTTTCCCACGTCTCGCCCCGGCAGCCTGGTCCGCCCTACCACATCTCCCCCGGCATCTCAGAGAAATACGCCCAGTTTAAACTTCCCAGCCGAGGTCCCGGCATTCACGCTCACCAAGTCTGTCTCGAGCTGGTGGTGTTTATTAAGGAGGTTCGCTCCCTTGCTGCTCACCTGGTCGCCATCTTCCCCGGAACTCTCAAGTCCTTTCTCCTGTGCTTTTATTTTTTTAAAAATAAAAAAAAATAAAAGTAGCTTTTCTCAAGTATTTTGCTGTAGTAATGTAAAGCTGACCAATATAATGGCAACTTCCGGAATCTTCTTCCTCTATTTTCCCCTTGCCCTACCCTGCAAGGCATTTTCAAAAAAGTCAGAGTGATCGTTCAAAATGGAACTTATAACCAGGTTATTTCTTTGGTCCAAATTCTACCATGACTCACTGTTTCACACCAAGTAAAACCTCACATCTTTCTATGACCAGTAAGGCAGCACTTGATCTGTCCCAGATCTGCTCCCCTCATAGTTGCTGGTCTCTGTCCTTTTGTCATGGTTTCCCCCTGCATCGGAGCAGGTCCTCAGCACCCGCATAGTGTGCTCCTGCCGTAGAGGTAGGGCTGTCTCTCCTCTCCACTTCTTCACTCTCTTCTTGCAACTCCAGTCAGGGACACTTTATTCTGCAGTGCATTTGGGGGTGTCAAGTCCACTGCATCCAGGAGGCTACAGGGCGGTCTTGAGGTTAGACATGTTAGGAAATACTGTCTGATCATTAAGGACTTCCTGGCCTGTTTCCACCTGAAGCCAAACATCTGGATAGACTGTGTAATAGCCAGACCACATATTTGGGCATTCTTTACAGGGAGGTGTTTGCCAGAGAACACAGACCATCTGGCGAATCTTCCCATTTTCACTTTCTAACTTTGGGTTAACGTTCAGTTACTTTAAATTTGTGAACATTTGTTTATGCTAACATCTTGCTGGCCCTTATTAGAGGCTGCAGAGGACATAGAGGTGAAGGATTCCTCATGGAAGAGTGCCCAGGTCAGAAAGATGGTAAACAGATCATGTGAAAACCCTGGATCAAACCCAGGGGTTGCTTCTTTGAGGGATTCCCTATACCCAAGTCACAGGAATATGCTGGAATGTGCTGGAATTCTGGAAGTTTCAGGAGGAACTAGAATTCCAGAAGTTTATGTGATCTCAAGGCAGTGAGACTATCTAAAGCTCAATTGTTTAATCTCTTGAATGAAAGAGAATATTCTTGGCATGTTCAGGGCTGGGGCTGACAGTGAGGTGAAGAATTTGAGTTCCACGGCATGGGGGAAATGCTCATCTTATCAGCAAATGTAAGTATGTGTGTATAATTTTCAAGAGTATATTTGAAAGTACTATTCCAGCCCTGGGCTAACCAAATGGAGGAATTTGACCTCTCCTTTCACTGTTCTCCCCTCCCAGGGTAAATAAACATTTACTGACCACTTAAGACACAGCCTAGTTTCCCCACCGTCAGGGACAGGTCTTCTCCCACTGGGCACCTGGGAAATTCTTACCACTCTGTGGCCTTTTCTTACCATCCTGAGCTTTTGTTTGTACTACCTGCCCCAACCCCTGGACACGTAGGGGCTCAGCATCCTTGGTTCTCCTACATGGAGCTTCTCCAGGTGTCTCTGGGAGCATGCCTGAGGGATAAGAGGAAAGGAGCCATAAAGACCCCAGGAAGAGGGGGTGCTGGGGAGGATGATCAGGGGCATTATCTGGGGACAAGGAGCTAAGACCTTTCACTTTCTTGGGGGAAAACAGGAACATTTCTGCAATGCAAACTTCTTCCATGAGTAGATACAGCCTGCAGCTGGATTTAGGGCCACTTAGAAGAGCATACTCTCTCTTCTGTTCCTTTGCTATATTGTTTTTTGGTTTTATTTTTCCTTTCTTTATTCTTCATTTACTCTTGCCATCCTCTCTCCTCTTCATAATGTCCATCACCACTCTCTCTGACAGATTTTCTTGCTAACTTTGCAGATGAAAAATATGGAGATTGAGGAAACCCAAGGATAGTTCCAAACTCAGTGCCCAGTACAGGCAGTTGCTCCATTCTGAGCACCAGTGCACACGGAGCCCTATGTGAGCACTGGAGTGTAAGCATGGCCTGTGCTGTCAGGAGTCCTCACCTGAGCAGCAGAGCCCCTGGGATTCTGCTGTGTCTCTTCCCCATGCATCCTCTTCATCCCAAGTCTGCTATGCTACAGGCACCATCATGACGGTTACTTTCAAAGACATTAGAAAAGAACTGTGTCCCTCCCCAGACCCACAGGCTATCGGTCATTTGCCTTATGGGAAAACCATTCTCTGAGATATTGGCATCTGCACTGCTGAGAAGTTAACGGAATAATCAATTTCCTGCAAGGCTGTTTTGCACAGGAAAAGGCTTGACTGAAAACTGGCACAAATGATTGTACTTCCCACGCACTCTGAGCAGCTTTTCTTCCTGGTTCTTTGAAGTCTTTGGCCACCATGGCTTATGGGTAGTGCGGGTCCCTGGCCACACCAGAGGATGGCAAAGGGCAGGTGCTGTGCTAACACCAGATCTCCTTCTATCCAGAAGTTTGCCCCCTGACAAGCTGCTTGTCCATTTCTGTCTGGGTTTAGGGTGTGGTGTTAACTGCTTACCTGGTGCTTCTACTGCTTGCAAAATCTAGATGCTGAGCATGGCCAAACCCAGCTCTCTTTGTGGGAAATGCAAGAGATTGTGTCAGTCTATCAATTGAGGGCTTTTCCCTGAGGCTTGGGGAACCTGGGAAACACAACAGAGAGTGTGATGTAGTCCATCCATTTGAGAACTGGGATGTGAGAAATAACATAATTCAGGCTCAACATAGTCAATCAAAAGCTAGATTTGTTCACATTGCCCTATTTCTCACTCTGCTCAGTGACAAGACTCCTCCCCCATCCATCTATGGGAGAGCTGGCCTCATCCTCGATTGTTCCCACATAGAATTGATCAGTCATTGTACCTGCCAATTACTCTTCTGCTACTCCACAAGCTCAGCTCCCCATGTGGCCCCAACCGCCTCCCCTGGTCTTCCCGCACCACCCCTTACCCTGAGGCCACCTCAGGCTTGTGCATGTTCCTCTTCCAAGCTGGCCATGTCTCTGCAGGTCAAGCCTGTCTCATCCTCTGAAAGCTGGGCTTCCCGCACTGCAAGCCCATGAGACGTTTCCATTGCAGGTCCTACAGCTGATGTCAGGGACCTTACTACTCAGAGGACTCAACCCGCATTTTTCTGACACCTGCTCTTTCTTTCTGACTTTTATTGTTTCTAGAATATATCTCTTTTTGTCCAAGAACTGCCTGTACTCAACAGGTAGCTGAAATGCTACCTCCTCCATGCAGCCTTCCTTGACCTCCTGTCTGGAAGCATTGTTCCTTTCAGGAACTCACCTAACGTCTTCTGTTTGTAGCTCACAGAGATACTTCAGACAAAAAAGACTGGGACCTGAAAATGAAACCGCTAAATAGCTCTGTGCTCTTAAGGAGTTAACAACACCCTGAGCCTTGGTGCTTTTGCCTGTGGAGAATGATCATACCACCTACAATTCTTGTGAAGATCAGAGTAATGCATGCAAAGCATCTGTGTGATGCGCACTGGAGGTGCTTGGCTTGATAAAGAGCAAGGATGATTGTTATGATTGGGGTCCATTCTTATGCACTACCTTTCAGTTATACAGGTATCAGCCAAGACTCCTGGTGCTGCAGCCCAGCCTGTCTCACAGAGGGTGGCCTCAGATCCTGCTCCAGTGGGGATGTGATGGCTGAATTTCCTGAGCACCATGGTGGGGGTCTGCTCTGAGGCTGCTGAGGGCACAGAATGGTCATTGAGACCAGCTGGTCTCTGAGTTCCAGGGCTGCAGTCATCAAAGGCTCAGGGCCCTGCAAAGCCCAGCCCATTCTGTTAAAACAAAGCATGAGTTTCCTTGAAAATCCTACTCTTTCCTCCCTAGATTTCCCTTTTTGCTGCTTCTGTGGCCACACATGTTTCAGATGAATCCACACTCAAAAGAATTTCAGCCAACAAATAACTCTGCTCTTTGGTGGGAGAGAATTCCACAAGAATGAGGTCATGGTTTGGCTAGAGTAAAGTTAAAAATAACCTAGCACCCGCCACCGCCCAGACTGGCATCCACCCAGGGCGGTGCATTTGGGAACCATTATCGGGTTTATCGGGGTAACGTATCGCAGAAAACCTGCTTCTGTTTATAGACCGTTTTATTATTCCGTTTTGACATTTCCCTTTTTTCCTCAACCTTCTTCCCCTTAAGCAAATATCTGTTAGACTGAGTTGAAATATGATCCGGCCAAATATACACTTCTTCAACTTCAGGCTAAAGCAGGTCTGACTTGAAGCAGAAATACTTAAGTGAAAAGTTATGATTTACTTTTTTCTAAAGGGAAACAATGTCAGAAGGAGAATTTTATGAGACAAGGGACCTCATGGGCCACAGAGCAGTTGCTGGCAGCTGATGCAGATCCTTCCTGGGAAAGTTCTGGGCTTCTAAATCCGGGCCTGTAGCCCCACTTCTAGCTCTCCCTGTGGCAACCTGGATATAGGGCACCAGTGGACACACATGGCGTTGCAGGTAGATGGAGGCTGTGACCCGGAAGAGGATGATCATCTGTACGCTTTCATCTTATTGGGTAAATTGAGGCCTATAGGTTGCAGCAGCTTGCCCAAGGTAAGTATGCAAGCATATAGTGTAAGAGGGACTGAGCCATACAGCATAGCATGGAAGACGTGAGAACCAGCTCTGCTGTGTGACGTTAGGCGAGGACTCTCCTGCTGCCTTTTTTTGAAAATCAGAATGTGTTTGCAATACATAATAAACACATCCGCTGTGAGCAATTGGTACATATACATATTGCACCTTGTTCCTTTTTACTTCCCCTTTCCTTCCTTTCCTTCCTCTCTTCCCCACCCCCACATTCCTTTATCTTATAGTGGCTCAAGTATATGTCTATAAAATGGGAACACTTTCTGCCTTGCCTATAACACACAGGAATGGAAGGATCTGTCAAAAAAGCTACTGTCGAAGTAGTGTGTGTGTGCGTGTATGTGTGTGTGCGTGCGTGTGCGTGCGTGTGTGTGTGTGTGTGTGTGTGGTATAGCGTGAGGGACCCTGGAGACTGAACTCAAGACATACTCAGATCTTTTTATTTTTTTTTTATTTTGAGACAAGTTCTTCGTAAGTTGCTAAGTAGACCAGGTTGGTCTCAAATTTGCAGTCTTCCGGCCTCCGTCTCCTAGACTGCTAGGATTACAGGAATGGGCCACCACATTGGCTCTGAGAGTCTTCATATATGCTCTTCACTCTTGGAAGTCTCCACATTGCACTGTTACTCACAGCAGTTCTGCCAGGCAGGAACAGAAGTGACCCTGTTCTGAAGAAAAAGGAATTGGGAGAGGTACTGGGACGTGAAGCAACGTGACAGAAGCTACATAGCTGGAGAATAACAGAGACTTGACCTGAACCCGGAGTTTCTGACCTGGAGCCCATGTCTCAGCCATGACACCATGCAGTCTCTGTGACCAATTAAATCAGAAGCCAGATGCAAAGGTGAAAGGTGAAATCCAGGCCTCAGCGAGAACAAGACCCAGAGCTGCTGCCTGAAGTTTCCAGATTCTGTCCTCACTCTGGTTCCTGTGGGGCTGCCATACTGTCAGGCCTGGGGCCACAGGTTAAATTATGGAATGGGAAGATGGTTTGAATTCTCTGAATGCATCAAACATAGGCCTAAAAGGAATATGTGGTTGTGAAGGTCGGGTGCAAGGGCCTCTCGGGCCTGCAGGTTGACACGCATAACAGCATTTCACGGGCAGGGTGAGGCCCCACGGCCTGGTAGGCTGCAGCTCTCAAATTGATTTCCATCCCTTTTCCTCCTTTCCTTTGGACTTCTGATTGTTCCCAGGATGGCGACCTCCAGGCGGGCCTTTCCACAGACCTGTGCGGCCCGGCCCCAGCTTCCTTTCAGCTCCAGCTTCACCCTTGCACCAACATGGCGGAGTTTGCAAGGGCAAACACGCACATTCAGAAAAGAGAGAAGCACCAGGGTACCTTCATGGTGGCTACCCAGTCCTGGGAGGGCGAGAGCTCACCCTGCCTCAAGAAAGTAGCCCTGCCTTTGAGAATTAATTCTTCTCAGTGGCTTAATCTCAAGACTCTACTTCTGGCTGCTCCGAAGCTCTACTTTTGAATGCTGCCACAGAGCAAATTTGAACATGTGTCTCAGAGGGGACAAAACCATATTCAAACCACAGCAAGCACATCCATCATCAGTTCTTAGTTTATGGATTAAGCAAGCATGATTTACATGCAAAGTAGTTTTGCTGGCACTCTAGCTCAATCACCTGAAAACCTGGAACTACACATACTCTTAAATGACAGCACAGATCAAGTAAATTTCCCCAGTCCAAAAAGTTAGGGATAAATTCAGCCAACAGTGTCATACTCAGATCCAAGTGAGACAGACGAGATGTGCCTGTCTCTCTTTTGGGTCTGTGCTGGCTATGGGGGGTATGACTTGGCCAGGGCTGTCTGCCCTCTCTCTTTCTCTCCTTTGGCCTCCCTTGGGCCCCAGTGGGCTGGGTCAGTTTGCCTCAGTGTCCTCCCTGTCTATCAAACCACCATTTTGCACCTCAAAAGAGTGTAGCCAGGCTATGCGGGTCCCTTCCCGCTCCCCCATGTCATCAATACTGCTACATTTTTGGGAACAGAGCAGACACCAGTAGTAGTTAAGCTCTGGAAAGGAGGGATTTGGGCCCCTTACTTGCTTACTCAATGTTCACAGCAAGCTTTTACAAGATTTCCTGGTTTGGGTCTCACCTTCACTGAATCCAGTGTGTAAGTTGCTACCTAAATGCACTTTCCAGGCACTTCTTGGGGGTCAGTGTAAGGGGACTTCCTCCCATGTACCAGTTCCCTGTGCTGCAACACAGCCAGTTACAATATAGTCTGTGGTGTCCTGCGAACCTGCTTATGATTTACTTCTCGGGTATGGTGAGCTCCAAATGTCAGCACTCCCAGCAGAGCTGCACTTGCCTGATTCATGATTTCCATCTGAATCATGCAAAAGAACCCTCAGACCTTGGCAAGACAAGAAGCTGACATAGCTGCCTCATTTGATAACTAAAACCAAAACAGTTTGTGCAGCACTTGACACTTCCCGTTAATCTAGTCAACACAGTTAATAATTTTCAAAATTCTTCACAAGACAAAAGTTACCATCTTTTATATACCTAACTGGTGTCCTGAAAGTCACCTTTTTACCTCTCTGGGTAATTCTTTAATGGGTGAGGTTGTATTGAAGATACTGTACTGAATCTACAAAATAATTTTCTTGAACAGGACAAAATTTAACAGCTTCACTAAGATAAAATTAACATCTAAAAAGCTGCCCAAGTGTACACGCTGATGCTGACGTGCTTTGTCTTTTATCAGTCCATGCCTGTGAAACATAAGGAAGGAACTCCTCGTGAGTAGTGGGTACACACTCACACCCATCTTGATTCTTTCACTTCCTCTCCTTGCCCTCCTGTCTCCCTATCCCCAGACCCACTTCCTGCCTCCACAGCCTACCTCCTTGTTTCCTATCATCTTTTACTTTGCTTTTTGAATTGTTTATACTTCAGATTTCTCACATAAGAAAAGCCAAGCAATAGGTAACCTTCTGTGTCTGATTTACTGCATTTAGTATTATGGTCTCAAGGTGCATCCATTTTCCTACAAGTAACTCAAACTTATCCTTCTTTATGACTAAATAGTACTCCATTGTATGTAAAAACTTTTCCTTGGCTTGTTCCTCTGCTGATAGGCATAGATCCTTTCCAAGATTTAGCTGTTTGATACCTAAGATGATGTGTTTTGACTCCTCCAAAAGATAATCACCTCTGCCCAGCATGCTCTCTGCCCTGTTAACAGACGTACAGACTTCCTTCCTCCAACCACCTCCCCGATTCTCAGGCTTTGTTAATCTCTCCCCTACCTTTTGGGTTGTTCCTCTTTTATACTTTTCTTTCACATATTGATTTCATTTCCTAGGCCAGATACCAATGAAATAGTATTGCAATAAACTCCTTATTACAGCCCACACTGTCTGGGAGTTAAGAGTGGTTTCTATGTTTTAAAACATCACATTTCTAATGGCTATCTAAGCTGCTACACTATCTTCCATTTTGCTTCTTGGCCCTGAAAACCGAAAACATTGGTATTAATACCCATTGAGATTGTCTGTGCAGCTTGCCCTGGCCTGAGTGTCATGAGCGCAGAAGCCAGGTCTCAGCTATTTACTTATGTACCCAATGCAGTGGGCGCCCAGTCTGCAGGTTCTGTGTCTACAGACTCCACCAACTGCACAGGGGAATATTTGAAGCTGGGCATGGTGGCGCATGCCTGTCATTCTAGTACACTGGGAGGCTGAGGCAGGAAGATTGCAAGTTCAATCCCAGCCCAGGCAATTTACAAGAACTGTCTCAAAATTTAAAAAAATTATTTTGTTTAATTTCTAGATATGTATTTTATAAAACAGAACATTTATCACTTTGTATTTGTTAAACCTATGTAGTCTTAACTCCATTTAAAATTAACTGTAAAGCTTAGACTCAGTATATCTTGTTTTTTATGTTGCTCTAGTTCCAGATATGTAGGTGGAGCCATAAACTACAATAATAGTTGTTCACGTAACCAATCATAAACTGATTATGAAAAGCTTACAAGTCACAGGACATCCGTCTCGTTAGATCACTCAGGACTAAACTTAAGATCCCTGGCTAGGGAGAGTCAATGCCTCTCAGCCTGAAGCACTTATGTGGAGGCCACTATGGGGCCCTCTGCCTTCTCTTAAGAACTAGGGACTGAAGTCTCAGAGAGGGGAAGTGATGTAGGATAGAAGAAATGGAAATTAGGTGAAAGGGGACAAGGAAATCAAGATTTTAAAAGTCATACTTTGAAGAAAAGCTGCAGCATCAGAACACAAGCCCAATTTATTTATTTTTCCCCTCTCTTTTTTTCTACCAAACCAAAGTAAATGTGGACAGATTCCTTTTACCTACAGATGGGTTTGTTCTTTCACTTTTTACTTGCAGATGGTCCTCTCTCCCTCGTGAATGGAGCCCCCTCTTGGGATGTTCATCTCACCACAAGTGGGCCATCCTCTTCGTCTCCCTCTCCATTAGACAGACAAAGACTATAGATCACTGAACCCCGCAGACTCACACCGCCCCAACACATAAAAGATCCAGGTTCCCAACGGTTTTATGTCTCACTTCTCTGAGCACCTGCCCGCTGCTCTTGAGAGCATCCTGTATCTACCTCTTCTATATCCTACTCATGTTCTTTAAAAAATTTTAAAAGGGCTGGGAATGTAGCTCAGTGAGAAGGCCACGGGGCTCAATCTGCAGTTCTAAAAGAGAGGAAAATATTTGAAAAAGTCACATCTGAACTGAACTCTCCACACTTTTAATATTATTTAAAACAATGTGTTATAACAACTATTCACATGGTATTTAAATTGTATTAGGTATTACATATAATCTAGAGGCGACTGAGAGTATGCAGGAGAATGTGGATAAGCTCTGTGCAAATCCCAGGCTACTTCTTATGAAGAATTTGAGGATCAGTGAAGTTTTGGTATCTGTGAGGATGCTGCGGTCAATATCCCAAGCACAATGGAGAATTACTTTATCTAACCCCATATCTGTCACATATTGGGTCTGAGATAGATTAGGATGTGGCAAAGCTGGCTAAGAAAGTAATTAACAGTGCGACTTGTTAATTACAAGATCCCAGAACGCATGCACACAACAGTTCCCAAAGCCCTACATTGTGGGTTTCTCCTGAGAACTTGGGCAGGCTTTCAATAGGGTACCCTAGATCTGACGTCATCCCAAGGTGTGGGATTTCAGCACTGCCTCTCAGGACCTGCCCTAGGTTCTTCGAGATACTGACAGCACAAGAGGACACAGACCTCAGGCCGAGCTTTTGTCATGGCTTCCTCATGATAGCCTGCCCTGCTTTCCCCAGTGTTCTTTTATGTTGCTTTTCCCCCTGTTACTCTGCTTAAGTTCACTCTGCAGAGCCAGTTTCTCCTTCACTTCTCATTTATACTTTTTCAAATGAAACTTTGCCACTGCGTTTTGCTCGTTTCATCCAGTTCTTTGTTTGAGATGAGAAGAACCTGTAAATGAGCCCCAGAAGGAGATGTGAGCACCACAGAACCAGGCAGTGTTTAACTGATGAGCCATTTTTAGAAATGGAGGGGTATCTTGTAGACTGGAGTCCTTTGCCAGTTTGTGTAATCCCTCTCTGTCTCAGTAGGGGGCGCTGCAGGGGCACGCTGGGAGGAAGGGCCTCTCATCTTGATTCTTGATGCTTTGCTTCTCACTCCTGCCTCACTCCTGCCCTGAAACAGTCACCATCTTAGGGGATGTTTGCATGTGCTCACTCCTTATTTTTGGTGTCCACTGTGAAAACAATGTCTTCTGGATTTTCATTAGCACCCTTCAGTGCCCATCTTCCCAGCCTTGGCTGCATATTGATGGCTTCCGGTTTGCCAGTCTTGGCTGCTGGCTTTGCCCACCAGCTGATGCCAATTCCAGCTCTAGTCTGGGTGGGAGGGCTCTGGAGGGCTCTCTCCTTTAACCCACTGCAGCCACAGTTTTCTACAGATGAGCCTCAGTGTGGTGAGTGTGTCCCAGCTCTGCCCCGAGGAGACCCAGTGAGCTTTCCAGCAGAGTCCAAAGCCTACTTTCTCCAATGCAATGAATCATCTGTGGAGAGGACTCCCTGCCTACTCAGAGACTAGTTCTTCTTTAGATGTTGTCAGTCTTAGGGGAGTATTTAGAGTACGTTTTACTCCTTCGTAGGTTAACTGTAACTGTTGTAGTTCTTAATACATCTATGAAATTTTCTCTGTTCAGATAACTGTGTGGTTTTGTCTCCTGATTGGGTCTTGACCTGTGCGTCTCTCAGGAGATGAGTCACCCTGGTGCAGTCTGGCTTTGGTTCAGCTGTTTTTGATGCTGAGTTTAATGCCATGCTGTTGCCTGTGATAGGAAGCGAGAGTCTATGGTATATGACAGCACACAGTGTGGTCCGAAGTGATGAAATGACAACCGAACATACATGTTGGGAGCTCCTGTGGCCACTATGCTTGGTCACTCTGAAAGTAATGATGACTCTGGGGACTTGGGATGGTACAGATCCTTCTTAACACACCTGAGCAATTGCAAAGTGAAAATGGCAAGTTTTGGTCCTTTTCCGATCAGCATGTCATAGATTGGGGGTCAGAGAGCCTCCAAAGCAGTCCCCAAAGTGTTCCTATTTCCTGTAGCCCCGGGGCTGGTATTGCTAAAAATCCAACACAAAATTTATTGTGCAAGTGGCTGACTTACAATGGCGATTGAGCTTAAAATCTTTCCAAGTCTCTCACTTGAACATTAAGGTATTTAATGCGAAAGATGAAGATGTGAAGACTTGGAGTGAAAGTATCTGGTCAGACCCAATGGAAATGACCATCTTGAATTTCCATGTTCTCCTGAGTTTCCCTTGCCACTGAATTGAGTTTGTCCTTTAGTGCCTTTGAGTAGCCTTCCTTTATGTGAAAAGTCTCTGGTACTGGCACCTGGGTTAGAGGCCTTCAGAGTGAATGACAATCTTCAAACCCATTGCAAACACCCCTTCTTGCCCTGGACCCAGCACTAAGGTTGTATCTCTAGATACCCCTGAGATACAGATCCATGGTAACTTCCAGACAGAAGTGGCTTACACCAAAAAAGACTGAAACTGTGCTAAAATATACAGGTAAAAGCTTGGCAAATGTTAGTGGCGGTAGATTTTATGGGTGTTTGACCAAGAAAAGTGTAATGTTATCCTGGGCCAAATTCACTAACATTATTGAGTGTGCTAGGTAAAGTGTCCACCCATACATCTAAAGGTGGCCTTAATAGCCACCTTGGACAGATGGTTGAAACTGTGTCCCAAAAGTGGCTTATATTAGAGTTTGGCAAACTCCTATCTGTGGATCAGCTTCCTGTATTTGTAAATAAAATTTTATAGGAAATAGCCATACTTCATCATTTAAATGCTGTTTCTGGCTGTCCATTACCCGGGACACCCAGTCATCTAACATCCCACAAGCATCACACAGGTCTGCTTACTGACAACTTTGTGTTGGTTAGATCTTAGCAAGAGAAAGCAACAAGTACTTGGGATGCCTTAGAAGAACATGTGTGAACTAGTGGGAAGAGATACTCACCATTTTAGACTCAAAAAAAATTTAAACTGTTACAGACTGTGTGAAAATATCCCCTGTAAAGTAAAAATCAGTGAAGTTTGTGCTACCTAAGGAAAAAATGGTGAAAAATGTGGTGGGCCACTTTGGAGGCATTACAAGACACACTGAAGGTGATCTACCTTCAAGCTACCAGATTTGAGGATGAAATAGTAAAGATGAAGACTTGTTAGCAAGTCCAGGGAAGAGTTGCTCTAATATGTGTCCCTTGTGATCCAGTAGACCCAAGGATATTTGAAAAACTCATGGAAAACAGAAATTATATAAATTAAAACAGAAATTATATAAACCTCTGAAAAGTACCTATAGCAGAATCACAACACAGACTTCTAGAGTTTGGGGGCAGATCTTTGCTGTCCTTTTGAATTATTGTCCTTCTGAAAAATCGCCTTTGGCTTGCTCCTGGATGTGGTAGAGACTGAGCACACCCAGCCGTAGGACAGTTAGCATGAGACTCAAGCTTGCCAATGAGCTAAGCATTCTTCGATACTTCTCCCCATAATGTTGGTCATACACAGTGGAGACTTAGCAACAATTGAAGTGGCATGAGCTAGAAAAGACTTGGGCAGGGGCATGATCAGACTCTTCCAGTCCTGACTCCCTTTATCAATTTTCCTTCTGGCCATGGCTTCCTGGGGAGTTTTGTATGATCAACTGATCAAAGAAGAGACAATCAAGTTTGGTTCATGGATGTGCCGATTTGTTATTCTGGAACCACACAAAAGCAGGTTGAGACATTGTGGCCTCACTAAGGGGTGAGAAGGAGAAGGAAATCTTCCTGGTGGGTAGAGCTAAGAGCAATCCAGGTGGTTGTCCATCATGGCAGCAGTGAGAATGCCACCGGCTCATGAATAGCTGGGAAGGTTTGGCTAGAAATGCACAGGATAGAAAAATATGTGGTGAGGAAGTCGGAGGAAGAGCTGTGTGAATGACCTGCTTAAAAGTGGCTTACTTCCCACCTGATCAGTGAATGCCTTCAATAAGGCTGAATCTCCACCTGGCACTTCATTCCCAGGTGCCCACACATGGGTGTGTGCTCATCCATGTGTGGATTGAAGAGAATTAAGCCTCTATCATGACAACTGTTAATTAAGCTCCCCCTCATCCATTGTAGCTCTTGGCTGAGAACTGGACCCTTTGTCTGAGGGGACTGGCACAGGACTCCTGTTCCTTCAGGAGAGACACTGCTCCTGCCTATGAGGTGTAGCCAACATGAACATCAATGACTTAAGCTCACTGTATTTTGACAAGATCTAATTGAGTCTTGACTATGGCTTGGCCCTTGGGCCATCCTTTTCCTGTAAGATCTGGCCCTTCCTGCCTGTGGGATGACGCACTTACACTGTGTGGCCAGCAGTAGATTTTTGGCTCAGATTGTCTAGGATTCTAAGCTGCTACAGCTCTCAGAGCCTGGCCCATGCAGTGAGCTCTGGTTCCTGAGAATTCACAGTGGACCTGTGTCTTGATGGACACAGTGGCATTGGGCACAGTCTGGCTCTCCAGCTGTGTCAGTCAAGCCCTTGTGGAGAGCAGCTCAGGGGACAGATGGAGGACAAAGGGCCAGCTGACTTTCTCCATAAGAAGAATCACCCTTAATTGTTGCCTTGGAGGGTCCGACTTGAGTTTTTAGTAAGATAGGAAGTTTCACACTGAGGTATAAGGTTTTGAAGACATTAGAAAGCAGACAGGGAGCCAGGGGCAGCAGTAGCTAGGTCAACATCACACAGTGAAAGAAAGGACTAGGATAACATGAAGCTGATGTGCATATCACACGAGAGAGGGTAGAAGCCTCAGGGAACAGATAAGAAATATGCAGAGGGACCAGTCACTGCTCCCAGATCCCTGGGTGCAGAAGGTAACTTAGCTTTGGTGTTGATTTATATCCATTCCAGTACTTAGAATGTAACAAAGAGTAGGGAAACATTTCATTGGATGGATGAATGAATGTAGGGAGTGGTGAATGTTGGACAAATTAATAATGGTAGAGAGCAGGTGGACATTTGATTGATGAATGAATGAGTACAGACAGTAGGTGAATGTTTGATGAATGAATGAGTGTAGGGAGTAAGTGAATGTTTGATTGGATGAATGAATGAGTACAGTTAGTAGGTGAATGTTTGATTGGATGGATGAATGAAGGCAGGGAGTAGGTGAACGTTTGACTGGATAAATGAATGAGTACAGAGAGCAGATGAACATTTGACTGATGAATGAATAAATGGATCCAAAAGGCAGATCTAGAATAAAAAACTGCAAGGGCGTGCCGTGCTGGGTGCTCCATCCGCCGCAGCCGCGGGCTGTAAGGCAGGTCTGCCGCTGCCTCTTTGGGCTGGGGCAGCCCCAGGGCAGGCCCGGGCCGAGACTGGAGTGCAGGCATGGTGGGAAGATGGCGACTAGCTGAGCAGCAAGTAGGGATCCTCCCCGATAGAGTCCCCCAGCTCGTGACAGACTTGGCAAGCGTGAATGCCGGGACCTCAGCTGGGAAGTACAAACTGAACGTGTTTCTCTGAGCTGCTGGGGGAGACGCGGTAGGGCGGCCCAAATTGCTGTGGCGAGATGCAGGTAAGCCTCGAATGCTGGGCACCAGAGACGCTCGGCACGGTGGACGGGAAGTCATTGGGCTGGGTCCCAGTGCCCTGTGGGCACAGGCGGCTAGGTACCTCTTGCCTCCCGAATCTGCTCGGCTTGCTAGTGACTCCGGCCACAAACCTGCTTTTTAGCAGCGGCAACGCGCAATGCTGGACAGTCTCGGATCTCCTGCGCATCCGGCAGGCTACGCAGCGAACGCCCACAGCGGCCTGCAGTCCCTGGCCGAGGTGGCGTGAGGAGCACAGAGGAGCGGAGTGTCCCGCTCCCTCCCCCAGACCCGGAGAGCGCGAGGAAACAGAAGCGGCGGTGGGGAGTGGCGGATCGCGAGCATAGCACAAAAAACTGGCACTTTGAAACCTTCCTGCCTGCAGGGACTCTGAAAACTGGTGAGCTATCTGCTCTTGCGACCAGATCACCGAGTGGGGGAGGAGATCCGTCCCTATACCTGCAGGGAACCCTGGGGGAGCGGTCTTACACACCCCACCCAGGTCTCTCTGTAGGGAGTAGCTAACCCGCCAAACCAGCACCTGAACAGCTTTTTAAGTGGAACTCTCAGCAGAAAGCTTAAGGGACATTCTCCTGAAGAGAAGGAATCATTGGAGCAGCCTCTGCAGCAGACCTTTGCCTGGTGAACTGCCTGGGTAATTCATTGCTCAATATTTTGAATCTGATACCCAAAAATGGGAAGACAGAAGAATAAAACGCAGTCTCAGAACTCAACCCCACCCAGAACAAGTTCTGAATGCGAGGATACAGGGGAACCAGGAAGCCACATACCTGCAAGTTATGAAACGATTGCATCCAAAATGAAACAACTCCAACAGGTCATAAAAGAGCTTAAAGCAGAAATAAGCCACATACCTGCAATGATCTCTCAGACAAAAAATGAACTGAAAACTATAATGGAAGAAATGTTCCATACACATAGAGAAGAAATAGATGAAAGATTAGAAGAAAATAGGAAACAAATGGAGGCGTTGCAGGAGAATTTTAGGAATGAATTACCAAGAATGAAGCAGGTCCAAAGAGAATGCCAGGATTTGAAAACTTACACTGAAAGCTTGCAAAATTGCTTAAATGAAACCAAAGATAGAATTTCTGACCTTGAAGACAGCATGGCAGCTTATGAACGTGAAAGGAAGAATCTCAAAAATCATCAAAGGCACAGGGAAAATCAATCCAACAGCTGCAAGATGAGGCAAAACGTAATAATATTCGAGTAATAGGAGTGAGTGAAACAGCAGGAGACCACACAAACGATATAAAAAGAATATTTGCTGAAATAATAGCAGAAAATTTCCCAAACAAGGCAAAAGATACTGAAGTTCAGTTAATCGAGGCATATAGAACCCCAACGATCCATAACCCAAAGAAAAACACACAGAGACATATAATAGTCAAGATCCCAGATATCCAACAAAAGAACACAATATTAAAAGCTGCTGGAGAAATGAAACAGATCACCTGTAAAGGAAAGCCCATCAGAATCACAGCAGACTTCTCAACGGAAACCATGAAATCAAGAAGAGCTTGGAGCGAGGTATTACAGATTCTGAGACAAAACAACTTCCAACCCAGACTGATGTATCCTGCAAAATTATCCCTCAAATTCAATGGAGAAATAAAATATTTCCACGACAAAGAACAACTGAAGAACTTCATGAGTGCCAAACCAGCATTGCAAACAGCACTAAAAGATATTCTAGACAGAGAAAAAAGAGATCACAATTCCAAGAACAATGATAGAAATAACTCCCTAAACTGAAAAAGTAAGTAAACAGTCAGCAAAAGAAGGAAAACAACAAGTAAATAACATGACTAGAATAAGCCAACATATAACCATTAATGTAAATGGCCTCAATTCACAAGTCAAAAGTAAAAGATTGGAAGAGTGGATTAAAGAACACAATCCAACGATATGCTGTATACAGGAAATACATTTTACTCAAAAGGAAATCCACAGATTGAAAGTTAAAGGTTGGAAAACAATTCTCCATGCAACAGATCCCCCCAAAAAAGGAGGGGTAGCTATTATGTTTGCAAGCAATGTAAACTTCAAACCAAAAACAGTCAAAAGAGATAAAGATGGTCATTACATACTAGTTAGGGGAAAGCTGCAGGAGGAAGAGGTAACAATACTAAACATTTATGCACCCAACCACGGAGCACGTAAATTTACAAGTCAAATCTTAACAGACGTGAAAAATCAAATAACTAATAACACTATTGTAACAGGGGACCTAAACACTCCTCTGACACAAAGAGACAGGTCAACTGGACAGAAACTCAGCAAAGAAATAACAGTGTGAACAAATGGACTTAGTAGATATATACAGAGTATTCTACCCCACAACATCAGAATACACATTTTTCTCAGCTGCACATGGGTCTTTCTCTAAAATAGACCACATTCTAGCCTATAGAGCATATCTACCTAAATGCAAAAGAATTGAAATTATCCCATGCATATTATCGGACCACAGTGCAATGAAATTGGAAATTAATGACAAAGAGAACTCCAAAAACCACATAAACACTTGGAAATTAGACAACAGCCTCCTGAATAACCAATGGGTCACACAAGAAGTTAAAGAAGAAATTAAAAATTACCTACAAATAAATGAAAACGCAAGTACAACCTACCGGAATCTGTGGGATGCAATGAAAGCAGTCCTCAGAGGGAAATTTATAGCAATGAAATCATATACAAAGAAAATAGAGAGAGCAAATAAATAACCTAATGATACACCTCAAACTCTTAGAAAAAGAGCAACAAGCCAAACCAAGAGCCCAAAGAAGGGAGGAGATTATAAAACTCAGGGCAGATATTAATGCAACTGAGATGAAGAAAACTCTACAAAAGATTAGTGAATCAAAGAGTTAGTTCTTCAAAAGAATAAATAAAATTGATAAACCCCTAGCCAACCTTATCAAAAAAAGAAGGGAAAGATCTCAAATTCATGCAATAAGGAATGAAAAGGATGAATTCACTACAGATCCCACAGAAATCCAAAAGATCATTAATACCTACTTTGAAAATCTCTATTCCCATAGGATAGAAAATACAGAAGAAATGGACAGATTCCTAGAAAGGTACAAATTGCCAAAATTGAATCAGGAAGACGTAAAAATCCTGAAAAACCCAATATCAATTAATGAGATTGAAAACGTCATTAAAAACTTATGAACAAAGAAAAGCCCAGGCCCTGATGGATTCACAGCAGAATTCTACAAAACATTCAGAGAAGATCTAATGCCAACATTCCTGAAACTCTTCAATGAAATCGAAAAGGAAGCAACTCTCCCTAACACATTTCTGGAGGCAAGTATTATACTGATACCAAAACCAGAGAAGAACCCAACCAAGAAAGAGAACTATAGGCCAATTTCTCTAATGAACATAGATGCAAAGATACTCAACAAAATACTAACAAATAGAATACAGCGAATCATAAGGAAAATTATACACCACGACCAGATAGGATTTATTACAGGAATTCAGGGATGGTTCAATATTCGCAAGTCAATTAATGTAATACATCATATCAATACAGCCAAAGACAAAAACCACATGATCATCTCAATAGATGCAGAAAAGGCTTCTGATAAAGTCCAACATGCATTCATGTTAAAAATCTTAGAAAAAATAGGAATAGATGGCCTCTACCTCAATCTGATCAAAGCCATCTATGACAAACCAACAGCCAGCATCATACTAAATGGACATAAACTGAAAACTTTCACTTTAAAGTCAGGAACAAGACAAGAATGTCCATTGTCACCACTCCTATTCAACATAGTTCTGGAAGCATTGGCCAGAGCAATTTGACAAGAGAGAGAAATAAAAGGAATAAGGATAGGAAAGGAAGAAGTTAAAGTATCACTATTTGCAGATGACATGATACTATACATGGAGGACCCCAAAAACTCCACAAGAAAACTCATGGAATTTATTGACAAATTCGGCAGCGTAGCTGGAAACAAAGTCAACACCGAAAAATCAATAGCATTCCTATACACGAACAACAAACAGACTGAGAGAGAAATTGAGGAAACCATACCCTTTACAACAGGAACCAAGAAACTGAAATACTTGGAATCAATCTAACAAAGAATGTGAAAGATTTATTCAGTGAGAACTACAGTACTCTGAAATAGGAGATTGAAGAGGATTTCAATAAATGGAAAAACATACCATGGTCATGGTTAGGAAAAACTAACATTGTAAAAATGGCCATACTACCAAAACTGTTGTACAGATTCAATGCAATTCCCATTAAACTACTGTTAGCATACCTCACAGATCTAGAGAAAATATGCCTCAAATTCATCTGGAACCAGAAGAGACCTAGAATAGCAAAAGCAATCCTGGGCAATAAGGACAAGTCAGGTGGAATCACAATCCCTGACTTGAAATTATACTACAAAGCAACTGTAATAAAATCAACCTGGTACTGGCTAAAAAACAGACCTGAGGGTCAATGGAACAGACTGAAAGATGCAACCATAACGGAAAACCCACTCAGCTACCTAGTATTTGACAAAGGGGTCAACCAAACCCACTGGAAAAAAGAATGCCTCTTTTATAAATGGTGCTGGAAAAACTGGCTTGCCTCTTGCCGAAAACTGAAAATAGACCCCAGTCTATCACCATGCACCAAACTCAGGTCAAAATGGGTCACAAACCTCAACATTAAAACAGAAACTCTAAATCTATTGGAAGAGAAAGTAGGTAAAAATCTTGAAGAGATAGGAGTAGGCAGAGAATTCATGACCAAAAATGAAACTGCAAGGGAAACACTTCAAAGAATCAATAATTGGGACCTCATCCTACTGAAAAGTTTTTGTACATCTAAAGAAATCACCAGCAAAGTAAAAAGAAAACCCACAAATTGGGAAAAAATCCTAGCTGGCTGTCCCTCAGACAAAGGTCTTCTATCTAGAACATACAAAGAATTAAAAAACATGTACCTG
>PVLD010012052.1:0-42086 GCA_004027595.1 Dinomys branickii | reverse complement strand
CAATACACACTTCTCAGATAAAGAAATACAAATGGCAAATAAATATATGAGAAAATGTTCCACATCCTTAGTCATTCGAGAAATGCAAATAACAACAACATCGAGATTTCATCTCACCCCAGTAAGACTGGCCAGTATGAAAAAATCATCCAATAACAAATGCTGGCGAGGCTGTGGAGAAATAGGGACTCTATTACACTGCTGGTGGGAATGCAGACTGGTGCAACCACTCTGGGAAGCCGTTTGGAGATTTCTCAGCAAAGTAGGTCTAGAGGTTCCATTCATACCAGCTAGTCCCCTTCTGGGTATTTTCCCAGAAGATCTGAAAACATCATATCACTGTGATATATGTGCACCCATGTTTATAACAGCGCAATTAAAAAAAAAAGCTGCAAGGTAAAAAACAAGACTCATTTTGGCTGGTTACAAACTTATTGAAGTTCAATCTCAGTTAATGAATCAGTGTCCCTTTAAAGAAATACTTTCCCCACTCTGGAGGTGAACAGAATGATCCCTCCTAGGAACATCACTACAGGCCACTTCCAAGCTGCCACATGGACTGAAGCAGAATAAGCTATGATACAAACGGGTGGTGGCCACCTGGGGCAGTCAGAGTCACTCCACATATCAAAGCAGGGAAATCTACGTTCCTTTAGGGCCCTTTTCTGTTATCTGTGGGTCGTATCAGGCACCTTAAGTACAGATGGGTGGGAAGCAATAAATGAAGATACTGAGGGCTTGGACGACGGCCACAAGGCTAGATTGGATCTGTCATGGACGATCAAACAAAAATGAAATACCCCTTATTATTTGCAAGTTTTCTAAGTCTATCAGAAGTACTTAATTATGGCTATAAAAATTGTCATGAAGATAGCTTACCCTAATGTGAACATAAAAAGAGGAAGAAAACCTATGAAATTTTCATTAGTTCATGAAGATTTCTTGATTTAATGAAGAGAAGCATCAGTCTGATAGATTAAGTAAATATCATATGCCCAGTAGTTTATGGGTTAAACTCCTCAAGTAAAAATGACTTAAAAGTATAAAATTATTTCTTTCTTTTGCTCATTCACTCACCGCCCTCACTACCGTTTAATAGCTCACACGCTGCTGCACACACCTGTGGCCAGTAGCCCTGTGCACAGGCATGGCATGCCCAGAGAGGGTGGTTCTGGGCCCAAAGGTGCTTGCATCCTATTCTACACAGGCATTGCCACAGCCATGGTTCCCAGGCGGCACTGACACATCTGGATGAACATTCTGGCAGCTGCCCATGGCTGTGTGTTGCCAGAGCCCAAGGTGTAAGAGTGAGGAGGGTTTGCTGCTTTCTCCCCCACTGCTGTGAGGTTCTCATCTCCGACAGCCTGCCAAGGAAGCTCAGCAAGGCTACTTTATTCACAAGAGAAGTCTGCAGAAGTGAGTGAGAAGCACTACTGTGACCCTGGGCAGTGTGCTGTGCTGACTGAACAGTACATCTAGATGCCCTTGATGAAGGAGGCTTGCTCCTGCTGCGCACCAGCCCTGCAGACTCCTAAGCTGTGTGATACTAAGCGGTCCCCAGTGGCCAGCACATGGATGATGGGCCATGTAACTGAGTGTGTGGTGGCTATCACAACCTTACTAAGGCTTCTGTGAGGGCCTTATTTATTTATTTATGGTACTGGGGGTTGCAGTGGGGTCCTTCTCATTGAGCTACCTGCACATCCCTTTTTTATGTTTTGTGTTCAGACAGGGCCTCAGTCAGTTGCTAAGTTGCCCAGGCTGGGATAGAACTTGTGATCCTCTTGCCTCAGCCTCCCAGAGTGCAGGGATGAGAGGTGCACCACCATGGCCAGCTTGTGAGTGCAGTGAGTGATGCTGTCACAATGATGAAATCACCTAAAGGTGATTTCTCAGAATGCGCCTGTCATTGCAGAACGCATGACTGGACTTTGGCGGAAGTCATCACTGTGCACGCTACCTGAGCTGAAGTTGCTCCTTGGTCCGGTCCTCCAATCCCTCCATTCTTTTTCTCTCAGCACTTCATAAAGCTGTCTCTTTCCTACACCTTCTGTATCTTCAACCTCCAGACTCAATCTGACTCACTCACCACAAGGCACCTGGCCAAGCCCAGCATGGAGGGACCAGGGGATGTTTGTGGGGATGCGCTCAGAGCTGGAGCCTGGCAAGGAGTGGTGTGGCTTCACCTCTCACTGTCTACCACGGAGCTTCCTGGTGATTGTCACTGGATCTGGCTTCTTGTGGGGCCTGTTGATACTTAAACTATTAGTATGATACTATTAGTTGTTCAGACACCTCTGTGCAAATTTGTTCGAAGTAGCTGGGTATGGTAACACACGCCTGTAATCCCAGCACTTTGCAGGATAAGGTGAATGTTTAAAAAGGGGGCATGTAGCTCAGTGCAAAGGCCTTGAGTTCAACCCCTAGCACCACATAAACAACAACAAAATGTCTGACCAGTGTTCCCACCCTGGCTGGTCAATCCCAAACTCTTGGGAGACAGGGCTCACAACCTGTCTCCCTGGTTTGATCCACCTGTCCTTGGAGGGAGTGAGACTCAGAACTGCTGCAAAGCTCCATGCCCTCATCCCAACGCAGAGCCCAGGACCTCTGCCTTTGTGGAGATGGGGCAGCAAGTGGGCCTAGCCCTGTCATCCCATTTCTCCTCATTCTGATGCTTTTGTGTTTTAACCACTGGGATTACAGGTAAAATTTTGCTTGAACAAAGGTGGTTTTAGACAAAACTGTTGAACACCAGAGGCCTAAACCAGCGTTTTATAAAATAATTCAGATGAATGAATACTAAAAATACAGATTCTTTTGTTTCCTGAAAAGAAATTCTGATTAGTGGGCCAGGAATAGGACCTAGGAACATGTTCTGTAGATCAGGGCTCTGACACAGGCATTTCAAGGCCTGGTGATTAAAAAAAAAAAAAATGGCCTGGTGATATGGAGCCCCCTGCAATAGGAATGGATGTCTGTTGGCCACTGGGGCTGCTGTTTGTATAACTACTACGATTTGAAATGATACTAGTGTGGCAGATAAAGTAAATTTAAAATTTAATCTCACTTCAACCACCTTAAATTCCAATGACTGTATGTACTTTGTGACTGCCACTGTGGATGGGACAAGACCAATGCCCTCTGAGGGAAGGGGTCCACCCTGCAACATCTTAGTAAGCAGACACACTTCCTTTTCTTGTTCAAAGACCTGTCTGACCTGGCTGGGCTGTTCCCAAGCATGGGGGCACCAATTAAAATGCTTATCCCACATGTACTATGTATCTGGAAATATAAACAATTCAGGGGCTCTTTCTTCAAAAGCTCAGACCCTAGCAGGGAAAATTCTAGTCAAAGACATGGCCATGTCCAGGCCCATCAAAGAGAGAACAGAGACTCTGATCATAGCAGGATTACTTTCATTCATTCTGAACCCTCCCATCTCTGGCCTTCATGGTGGCTGACGTGAGAGAACTGCGGAGCAGCAGTTACAGGAGCGGACCCTTTGCAGGGTGACAGAGTGATCCCCAGCATTGGCTCTGGATGGGGCAGTAGGGCTCCAAGTCCTTTATTAGCTGTGCTTCCTTGGGAACTGCATTCGACCCCTCTGTGCTTCCATTTCCTATACTGTGAAGTGTATGTGCTGCAGAAGCGAGCACTATACTGTGAAGTGAATACTGTGCTATGACCTCCAGCCAGTCACTGCAGTAAAGAGCAGCTGTGAGGGGTGCGACACAGGGTCTCCATGTGCTGATTCCCCATGACGGGCAGGTCCCTGGCACAGTGAGACAGAGCACAAATTTGGAGCTGCTGCCTCCTTCAGAGTCCCAAGACTGCCACTTTTAGCTCTGAGAACTTGGAAAACTCAGGCAATATTTTGCACTGTCAAAGACAAACTCAGTAGTGCTTGTTGAAGATGGTGAGCAGACCTTGCTGTGGGATGAGGCACTCCTGCAGTAGTGTAAGGACCCCACTAGGCAGGTTCTGAGTAGGGGAAGGGTTGAAGCTCAACCTAGACACATTCATCCCTCACCTTGCCCTGAATTCGAAATCTGACACTCTGAGCTCACACTGTCTCTTCTGCTGCCCATGCTGTCTATAGAGTTCATATTCTTTTTTTTTTTTTTTGAGACTGGATGTCCCTATGCAGTTCAGACTGGCCTAGACTCACTGTGTGACCCAGGATGGCCTCAAACTGATGGTGATCCTCTTGCCTCAGCCTCCCCAGTGCTGGGATTACAAGTATGTGCCATCATATCGAACTCAATGGAATTTTTAATCTCCTGGAGTTCTGCTTGGAATGTTTTATGACTACAGTTCTTTTCTATGCTGAGCATTCATGGTTCTCCTCTAGTTTTTTTTTTATCAGTGTCTTCTTTAGACTCACTAATCATTCATTTTATTAGGATCATTATCTCTTTAATTATATCTGCTTTGAATTCACCAAACGTCTTACTGATCTGTTTTGTTGCCTCCACTGTTACAGATTTTTGGCTGTGTGGAGGAGCAGGGAGGGATGCAGGGAGGAGACAAGAAGAATGAAGAAGTGTGTGTACACACATAAACTCCTCACCAACAGGTTCATCTTCATGTACTGCAAATGTACTAATAAAAATATGGGGAAAACCAAGAAAATGGAATTCCTAAGAAAACTAAAGGACTAACAGAGAGGGAAAAGGAATTCAATTTTCAAAGAAAAACAAACTAATTCTATCTGAGGTTTAAAAAACCAGAAAGACCAGACAAGTGGGAGTTTATTGTCTGGGGTAGAATAGGAAATGGCAGATGGAGAATGACCAAGAGGAAATTTGACAAAGGACAGGTGATGGCTGCGTAGGTCCAGCCAGTTTCCCTGGGGAGCATAAAGGAAGGGGAGCCACATTAGAGATAGATGGTGGGCAATCAGACATGGAGGGAGGGGTTCTTGCTAAAATTCAACAACTCAGTGACAGATACAACAGTCCAAATACCAGGCTTGTGTTGAGAATTCCAGGGCCTCAGTTTGGCTAGGTGAGAATCTGCCAGTACCTTAGCCTTCTCCTGTGTGAAATGGGATTTCTCAGACAGTGGGATCATACACACAGGACCATGTGCATGGTGCCCGTGAAGCCTAACTCCAAGAAAGTGCTAGGAAAGATTTTATTCCTCCCTCTACCCTCATTATTAATTGCTGGGATCCTCTCTTTGATCCATATTTCCCAAGTCACCCAACTCAGCAGCCGTAACAGTCACAGGAAGGGACACATTTGGTATATCCCTTTTTGTGTGAGAGCCTGTCCATACCCTGACACTCTCCTATCATTTTTCCTTACCATCTGGCAGCTTCTCACTGAGTTTTTTTTATCTTTTCTCTCATTCCTGAACAAAACCAAAAAAAATAAATGAATAAAAACAGTCCTCCAGCCACACGAAATCTGTGAGGGCCGTGCCTTCCTTTCTGCACATCTTGCTGCATCTGCCTGGAACAACCGCCCTATATCTGCCATCCCTGGCAATAACCAGGGCAAATTTCTTGACTTTCCATCAACCTTGTCCCTGCTAGGTTAGCTTTCTAACTGTCTTCATTACTTTTTTCACTGTTGGGACAAAATAGATACCTGGCACAATTTAAAGGCAGAAGGGTTTATTTTGGCTCATAGTCTGTACAAGGTTGAGTCCACGGCAAAACAGCACGGTGGAAGGGACTGGGTAGAAGAGCACCGCTCACCTCTTGGCATCCAGGAAGCAGAGAACATCATAGGAAGAGCCTGAAAGAGAAATGAACCCTTCCAGGTCACACCCATGGCAACCATCTTTTCCAGCCAGACCCTACGTCCTAATAGCAGTCAGCTCTAAGCCCCCATCATCCAAAAGCCCAGCCAAAAGCCAGCCTGTGGGGATAGGAAGCCCTTGGGGACATCCAGATCTAAACTATAACACCATCCTTCCTGCTATGTGGCTTTGTGTTTATCTCTATCATAGCACTGTGAGCCTAATTCTCTTTGTGCCCTCCCGAGCTACATGTGAATTCTTTGACTTTCCTGATCATATTCTTGGCCATTAACACATGAGTGTCTAAGATGAGTGAGTCAGTATCTGCCCAACTAGCCCATAAGTGACATTGTTCAGGAGCAAACAGGAAAGACTTTTCCACGGAAACATTCCTGCCTTTACCCTGAATCAACTGTCACCACTTACAGTTGCAGGAATTCAGAGATGCTTTTTGACAGCCCTCTGCAAATGTGTACTGAGAACTGAAGTCCCACAGGCAGCACCTTGCTATCCTGGTGGCTCAGGAATGTGTTAGAAATGGGTAGTTTGGGTCAACATGCCACGCATGGCTCTATTCAAACAACTCAACTCTGTCTGAGGCTAGAAGGAGAAATTTATTAAAAACACTGGCAAAGTCTGTCAAAGTGAGACCTTTCATATCCATAATTCCTACCATCTGTAACATCTTATGTTACATAAGATCCCCAATTACCAGTAGCCATGTTAATCCATCATCTGTCTTAAATATTTTTAGATGTTCTTTATATACTCTGCTTAGCTCCCCTTTCTGTTTTTCTAACGGTGCGTTCTTTACTTACCATAGTTAATTTTGTGCTGGCTTTATCTTATTATGGAACTATCCAAAAATGTCTGGAGAAGTAGAATAGTATACAGCCCAGAGGAAAAAATTACAAGGCTGTTAACCAACAGAAGGCAGTCAAATTTTCTCCTCTCATCATATGTTACAAATATAATTTTTACAGGGTAGTCATTTCTAGGTAAGAAGTTACTGCATAAGGTGAGTGTTATTATTTGTAATATGGTAATGGGAAAATACATTTTTAGGAAGTTACTAATGCAGCTGATTTCAGAATGGGTTCACTGCATCTAAATTGATTGTTAGTTATCTAGTTTTAATGCTAACAAGTTATTTATTTGTCTTCAAGAGCCAGTTGCACAGAAGGAAACTCAGTCAATAGGAAGAGGATCTGGGGATGTGGGGAGGTGGAAGAGGAAAGAAGGGGAAGTGGTGCATGCCTGTAGTCCTGCACTCAGGAGGCTGAGGCAGGACTGTAGAGTCCAGGGTCAGCCAGCCTGCGTTACGTAGTGAATTCCAGGCCAAACTGAACTACATAGCGAGACCAAAACCCAAACCAAACAAACAAAAAAATCTCAGCACGATACAAGAGAGATTGCTCAACCTGACATCTACATAACGGCATCTACACAGAACCTGCAGTGAAACCATTTCTAGCAGTGAGAAGCTGCCCATGGTGGTTGGGGACTGGATGAGAAGACCTCTCTGCTCCTGATGCCACGCTGACAGTTTCAGTGTTACATGTTAAGGCAAATAAAAAGGGATTCAGATTGAGAAAAAAGGTAAAATTGTCATTAGACAGTGTCACAGATCATTTTTGTTGAATTTTTATAAAATTAAAAAGCTAAACAAATAGAGAGATTTACTATATTCATGAATCAGGATCAACATTTCTAATATATTGGTTCTTTGCAAAAAAATATATATATACAGTAATCTCAATAAAAGTCTATCATGATAAGATAAGATTGTTTGGGTAGAATGGATTGGCTAATTTTAAAATTAATGTGGGAACAGAAAGAATCTAAAATGTTAAAACTTTTAGAGGAAAACCTCAGAGAATAAGCGTATGATTTTTCAGTTAGATAAAAATTCTTACATGTAATGCCGGATATATCATTCCTATCAGAAAGAGAATTGATAAATTAGACTTGATCAAATCCTATTTTTCTAAAGATGCTGTAAAGAAATGACCAACATAAACACAATGTTTGAATGTCATGTAATTGATATCCCAGTCATTTCCTTGTTTCTGAGTCAAACTACCTAACACTCACAGTTTAAGGAAGGAGAGGTTTATTTTGGCTCACATTTTAAATTTATTTACTTAGGATTTTTTGAGATAGGGTCTTGCTCTGTAATTCAAGCTGGTCTTAAACTTGCTATGTTGCCCAGGCTGGGCTCAAACTCCTGGCAATCCTCCTGCCTCAGCCTCCCTAGTACTAGTATTACAAGCATGCCTTACCATGCTTGATTTGGTTCACATTTTAAAAGTTTCAGTCCTTGCATGGTTGGTACCATGGTGGAAGGGCCTGGAAAGAGGGAAGCTGCTCACCTCATGGCAGACAGGAGGCAGAGAGATCAAGGAAGGAGTCAGGAGGGAGATAAATCTTGGATCACATGCCCAATGACCCACCTCTTTAGACCAGGCTTGCCTCATAACAGGGAGTCAATTATAAGCCCCTGAAATCCAAACGCCTCTCAATGGGCCTGCCTATGACTGCAAGAGGCTTTAAGGAGACATCTAGACATTAACAGTGATGGCCAATAAAAGGCTCATATCTGTAACACACAAATCTCAAAACTCAATAGTAAGAAAATATGATAGGAAAAGAATGTCAAAGGTCTGAACAGACCTTTCACCAAACAAGAAATATGGATAGGAAATAAAAATATTTTAACATACAAATATTTTAACATAATTAGGTTTTATAGAAACGCAAAATAAAATGACAGTGAGATACCTACCACTGCAATCTGTTGGAATGCTTGGATTTTAAAAAGCTGCTCACACCATTTGTTGGTAAGGATTTTCAGGCATCTGGAGCAATCACACACTACTGATTCAAATTTAAAACGGTACAGCCACTTTGGAAAACAGTTTGATGACTTCTTAGAATGTTAAATATATAATTCACTCCTATTACTCGTAGATAAAGTGTAACAGAAAATCCCTCCTACACCAGTATACTTTAGTTTCTTAGTTGTCCAGATAATAGTTCCTGCTCCGGATCTCATTGCTGCTGTCTCTTAGAAATGGCTGGTCACTGTGATGCACATCATATAAACCAATCCGAAACTGACAAACCATTCTCCCTCTGTACTACTTGCTGGCTTATCCCATATAAGCCTTAGACCACAGAGATCAGGGCCTGATATTTTGGGAATGATACCGATCAGTGCACTTCAATGTAAATAAATCTGCCTCCAAAACCTGGGTGTTGTTTTGATGTTTCTGATTGCAGTAGCAAAAGGAAGGTTTATGTCCATGCAAAAACTTGTGAATGGATGCTCAGGACAGCTTTATTTGTGAAAGCCAGGAGAATTGTAAGTTTAAAGATCATATTAACAGACTTGTGTAAACAAATAGATTTCAAGATATTTATGGTGAATGAACTAAATTGATAATAAAAAGAATACACATTACATTATTCTATTTACAAAAATTCTATGGAAGGGATGGGAATATAGCTCAGTGGCATAAGTGCTTGCCTGGCAAGCCTGAGGTCATGAGTTCGATTCCAGTACCGCCCTCCCCAAATTCTAGGCAACATAACTGGATCTGCAGGCAGACCTTTGGCTGATGGCTAATGGGAGGAGGAGGCTGGGGGGTTATAAAGGGCGCATGATGGATTTGTCCAACACACTGGCTGTGGCGGTGGTTACCCCGTATGTAACCATTGGCATGAGTGTATGAATATCACACCCCCCAAAAATACTTTAAATAAGTACAGTATATTGTAAATCAACAAACCACAATACAGATGTTTAAAAACTCAACTGAAATAAGTTGGTCAATTACATAGAAATGTCAATTTTTTTCATTGTGTATATATATATCTGTGTAAGTACACTCCCTCCCATACATCCTACATCCATGTGCATACACAATTGGCCTGAAAAGACATTTATCATATACTTTGCATGAAAAAAGAGGTAGAATATTTATAATATGACCTTACAGTATTTTCACAAAATAAAACCTCATTCTATGGAGACAACAAAAATAATGAATGAAAAGATGGCAAAATATTAAAGGTAATTTTTAAAAAGTGATACACAATAGAAAATAGCTATCTTTTAGAAAGATGTCTTCCATAGGTCGCTGACATCAGGACTAAAGCTAGACTTTCCCGGGCAGTGGAGTGGGACCCACCCTTGAAGATATCTTCAGTAATACCTCTCACTGAGCCAGTGACTACCCGTCCGTCATCTCACTTTGGGCACTAGTTGCTCGTCACGGATGATTCAGGAACTCTGAAGATGTTTGGGTTTCACAAACCAACGAAGAGAATTGTTCTCCAAAGAAGTAAAAGCCCAGGTCCTCAGGCACCAGCCTGCTTATGTTTCTCCCCCTTGTTAGCACAACTTCTCTCACCTTGGGCACCATTCAAATGCCACTGCACCTGCTGACGTGTCCTTGCCACACAACAATGACTGCACTGGGCTGGGACTCTGTTATACACAGTGTATGCAGCACACCAGTCCTGAGAGTCCTAGTGTAACCCAGGTAGCTTTCAACATTAAGAGTGCTCATTTTGCCTCCACTTTCCCACCCCTGTACTTTTGTGGGAACAAGGAGTTTGGTGATAAACATGTGATTATGTCTCCTCATTCTCCCTTACCCAGAAGCATCATTGAGTAAGCAACCATATCTGAAGCCTGCTTTAGCTTGAAGATCCTGGAGAATTTCAAGTAGAAGTGGCATTATTATCCACATACAAATGTGAAAAAAGAACATTATGTTAGAGAACTGAACAACTTTTGTAACTGTTAAAATGATAAGAGATGCAGAATTATGCAGACTTATCTCAGGGAAGGTCTTATATCTCAAGCTATTGAGTTTGACTTCTTAGTGTTACTATAAAGTGCTAATGCCCATGAGAAATTATAGATGCTCTATGAAATATAGAAGAGTTTCATAATTAGAGATTCCAAACTGTTATATAGTTAACTTGTGGCAAACCTATGCCACAGGCGTTGCAATGGGTACACAGAGCCTTCTCGTTGGCACTTGAGCTTGCCCCAGCAGCCTAGCAATAGATAACACTTGTTTTTGATAACAGTGCTTCCCAGTCCTCATTTGTAATCCTATGGAAAAGTTATTGGAATTCTAGTGAGTTAATTCCAATTTACCACTTCCAGTGCAACCCATGGTGAGAATAAAGACACCAAGGCATATTTGTAATTGTGGTGAGCCAAGGGGTCCTAAGTTCAGCTAGGATGACAGCTAACCAGAACAAAGGCATTATGCCAGGGCTGAACCCAGGTTTAATTAATTCATGAAGAGGGGAGTGGCTCAGGGGTAAGTGACTGTGATAGTGGAAGGAAGTATGTGCAGAGAGAGGGATATGCAGAAGGAGTAATCTGCATACACCATTTGAGGTAGTAGCTCATGTTTGGGGGTCGGTGCTTCAGCTCTGACATGTAATCTTTTATGCCCTGGGAAGTCATAGCCTCTTATCTTGATGCTTGATCCCAGCTGACAGCATGGAGCAGGACTCTCCATCCCACCCAGGCTCACACACGTTTTTTGGGAGCTAGGGGGCAGGGTAACACTGACTTGTCACCTTGCTCAAACAGTACACATGGGCTCCTCAGCTGGACCAGTTTGCATTGCTTAAAGCCAATTGAAAGGATAAGGAAAAGTCCTGGCCAACTCTGTACATATCAGTACATGAAAGTAGGGCCAAGTTTAGCCAAAATGGAGATAATTGCCCTTCTTTCAAGGAGAGTCATCCAGATAGTTGTCCACAGTTTTTTTCTACACTAAAACCTCAGTATTCAGGTTTAATTGCAGTGTTGGCATTTTGTGATAAATAAGTGAGTTTGGGTTGCAGGGTGGGCACTTGGTCTCTAAATCATTTGTAATCATTGCAATTAACTCACCCAAAGAGATTCACAAAGTATTTTTAAAAACTGGTATAAAGAGAATACATAAGGGGCTGGGGATATAGCTCAGTGGAATAAGCGCCTGCCTAGCAAGCGCAGGGCCCTGAGTTCGATCCCCAGTACCGCAAAAAAAAAAAAAAAAAAAAAGAGAGAGAATACATAAATAAAATAAGCTCTTACATTTTCCTCACAAATATTTGAAATTGACCACTCTCCCTCACAGAACAGAATTAACATCTTTGAGAACACATTTTGTCAGTCTTGCTAAAGATACAAATATAGTCCAAAGCATGTCACAGAAAGGCATGTGAGGCTGTGTGGAGAGTGGACTGAAGGAGAGGCAGCAAAGGCTGGTGATCTGGGGAAAAGATGAGGAATGTTGGAATTAATGAAGCAAAATAGGTTGGGGACAATTTGGTATATTTGAGAGCTCTTTATAAAGCATGTGTGTTAAGATTTAATAATCGACTGGAGGTATGGTGCTTCAAAAGGAAGAGAGTTTGCTATGAGTTTGGTTTGAGTCTACGCACTCAATATGTTTCCCGGGTCTTTCTAAAGCTACTTCCTGCCCTTGTGTGATATTCGGAAATCCCATAACAAAAGAAAATGCTCTTCCTGGTGACTTTATTTTAAGAAGGAATATATTATCTTTGGTAACTAGAGTTCTGGAGAAAAAGTTGAACCAACTAATAAAGCTTGTGGGTCCTAGAATAAATGGCCCTGCACTGTTAGAGCAAGGTATTCGGGATGCTATCCAGGGTGCTGAATCAATTTGTCTCATTACTGAAACATTGCTTCTGTTGCCCTTCTGCCTTTCAGTGTGTCAAACTCGTCATTCTGGCAGCGTAGCAGCCTTGTGCTATACCTAGCAAGACCTTCTCTGATTAACATGCTGCTGACTGCCCTTTGTCAGGACCAGCTGACTCCGACTTTTGATTGAGAACAGTCTGATTTCTCGCCTGGACTTCTGGTAGATCAGCCACAAATGTGAAGCTCTCTATAACCACAGAGGTTAAAAACATCCTTACAGGTAAGTAAACATTTCTCCCAGAAATATAATTGACCATCCAGGAGAGAAGAAAATTTGTTCCTGTGGATGGCTGCTGAGCTGGAGAAATTATTTCAACACAACCATGTCTCAGGAACTGAAAGTCTCTCTTTTTCAGAAGGCTTCTACTGGCCCTCAGCCTAGACTGAGACTAGTTCTCTGGCCCTAGGAATTCAAATTCTGGTGGAGTAAGAAAACATACTTTCAAGTCCAGTACAGTGGCCTATATTTAGTGGAAAATAAATTAAATACTTTAGAGACCCAGAAGAGAAAGTTTTACATAGGTTAGAGATAGTAAGGGAAATAATCTATTATTGGTTTGAGTCTACACACTCAGTATGTTTCCCGGGTCTTTCTAAAGCTACTTCCTGCCCTTGTGTGATATTCTGAAATCCCATAACAGAAGAAAAGAAGGAATATTGATCTTGAGGAACAGGTAGATTTTAAGTACAGAAAATAGTGTTCCTTGAAGACAGCATTATCAGAGTAGAAATGCCTGTAGCATATTTGGGAGATGGCAAACGTCTGGCTCAGCCTAGATCTCCCTGATATTTCCATGCATGGTCTATATCATCTCTCTGCCCACATCTCCATACACCATCCTGTGCATTTCCTATGCACGGCCTATAAAATAGGGGGATATCTTAAATATGTACATAAAGCAAATTTTAATTTTTCACTTCACACTCAAAAAGTCTGTATAAAAAACAAGGTGATTGCACTATTTCTCTCATACAACAGAAAGAAGCATCTTGTCAAATGTATAGAAACCTCAAAGAAGATACTTCACTAGCATCCTTCAAGTCCTTCTGGCATTTTCTAGAGACATTCTTCAAGGTGAAGGATGCTCTAAAACTTTTAGTTCTCACAGCATAGTGTTGACATCCTTGGCTTTGGTTAGTTTAGGAGTGGTTAATAAAATACAGCCCCAACACAAAACAAACTTCTCATAGTGCAAATGAGAAAACTTTAAAAATAAGCAGAAAGCACAAACAGAGGGAAGTACCTGGAACCGTGAGGGTTGATGGGGAAAATCAGATGATCTCACAGAGAACAGGCTTTAAGAAGCTACAAGAGCCATTCAAACATGAGACTTATTCACATTTCAGAGGGCATTCTGTGGAGGCATTTCGTAGAACATATTTTCAGAACATGCATTTCCAGTAGCTATATGATTTTCAAACTTTGTATAAGAGAAACAGACAAGTGGAAAGCTAAAGGTGAAGACATACACATCAAGGATTTGTTATGACAGGGCCAGCAAAGCTCTCTCCTCAGGGGGCTGACATTTGAGCTGAGACAGGAGCAGGAAGGTCTCCCTCTGTTGACTTAGTAACAGTTACTGGGTGGGTCACATCAGTGAGGTTCTAGACCAGCTCCTACCAGGATTTGGATAGATTAATGTATTTCACTAATACGAACACTTTAAAGAAACATCAAAATTACTTACATTGTGGTGGCCAAACATAATGTGGAACATTCACAAAGCAAACCCCTAGACACTTTATCTACTTGTTGTTAAGGCAAGGGCAAAGTTAGGTGTGACTAGAGACTGAAAATACCTACCAGGTTTTATGTGTAGCCAGATGATCTCCTTATCCCCATTTTTTCCAAGATAATCCTTAATTACAACCATCTCTCTGGCTAGCATGAAAGGCTCTTGGACCTGCTGTATCTGTCCCCACACTATTCATTTTGCATGGTTCTTGGCTTGACAGCCTTTAAAGAGGTGTGCGTGCACGCGCGCGCACACACACACACACACACACTCTCTCTCTCTCTCTCTCCTCACTCCTTTTAGGTTTTGTCTGCTTGCCAACTTACAGAAACTTTCCCCCCTTTCATGCCCCCAAATCATGCTAAGGGCTGTGTCTCTGTCTTTCTACAGGGCACTAAGAAAGACTGCTCTTGAGAACAATCAGTTTCAAGGGATGAGGCTCAGATGTACACAAGTTAAAAATGCTCCAGGAAAGCTTCAGAGTTGAAGAGCTAAAAGAATTGTTTTTATGCTTATAGTGTCTGAAAAATGTACTTTAGTGCAATAGGATTTTTGGAGATCTTGTCACGTCCACAAGGTTCTACTGTCCTCAAAAGAAAGCACAAAAAAGCATTTAGTAGGTCTCGTGTTACTCTAGATATCAATTACGTCTCTGTTCATTTTGCTTTTTTGTTTTTTATAATGAAGGATCTTTGCTGAAATGAGTAAGAGACAGATGGTAGCAGAGGAACACATTTTGGAAATTCCATGCTGTATCTGAAGAGAATGAGATGCACAAAAGTGAAGAGCAGCTAGTGTGGCAGGTCTAGAAAATATCTAAGAGGACGAACAACCATCTGCCATTAGCCATGTAACCTTGAATGGCCTATAAAATAGGGGGATATCGTAAATATGTACATAAAGCAAATTTTAATTTTTCACTTCACACTCAAAAAGTCTGTATAAAAAACAAGGGAAATCAGGCAAAAAATGCCGATGACTCCTGAAAAAACATAAGATAGCTTTAAAGCAACTTTGGGTGTGCCGCAGCCTTTACCTGTGCAGGGAGAAGATTGTGTTCTGAAGTTTCAGGCTCTTGGAAATAAAACCCTATGTCAATTATTAACATCTTGAAAAACCTGTAGCTGTGTCAGATGAGAAATTGAATGAGAAGTCCCTAAACCCTACTGTGCAGCTGGAGCCCAAGATTCAGTAGGCTTTATTTTGCTTTTGAGAAAGCATGAAATTATTTTTATTTACCTGGGACAATGTTTCAAACATCTGTGTTTACCATTATCTTGGCACACCCATTAGGAATAAGAGCAAATGTCGGTGAAGCATGGTATTCACTCACAACTAGATAGTATCCAAGATCTTTTTTAGTTGTTAGCTACTATGCCAGGCCTAATGGGTCAGCACAATTCAAAGCACCCATTTCCACCTGAATTTTTACTATTAATACCTAGTGGCTCTGAAAGGCTTCTGAGAAGCGTTAGAATACCAAAGTAGTTATGTATCTGAGAAACATAATTTTCACCTTGCTGCTTGCCCAAAAATAAATATCTGAGTCATGGAAAACAACTATTTATTTGAAAACTATGAGACATCAAATATGAAATACAGTTAACATTGACACTGACACTGTCTCAAGCACCTTCCCCTAAACCACCCATGACTCTTGGATCCGTGTGCAGGCAGCACTGAAAGCTGATTGTCGAGGATCCTAGATGCCTGGCGGACAGTGTTAAGAGACAGTGTCTCCCACAGCTGGGAGCAGACGCCCGTCCATTCCCGGCTGGTGATCACAGACACACAACCTGCCCTTCCAGGACTCGCAAGCAACAGCAGAGACCCTGGGCGCATCAGAATGCACATCTGGCTGAATACCAGCTGGGGGACAAGGTAGCTGGCTAAATGGAAGCAGACCAGCAGCCTCATACATATGTTTGGTCCCATTTGATAGAAAGTCTAATTAAAAATTATAAATGTGCTCAATTTTATATATATATATATATATATATATATATATATATATATATATAAAATGTGACAGATATCCCTAACACTTTCTCACGGAACCAGCTGAGAGGCAGCTGTGATATAGACACATGGCTTGAGTTAAAGTCTCTCGGGCTGTGTTCAAGAGCCCAGTGGTGACCGGAAAGTCCTTTCTTCTCTTTACACCTTTATCTCCTCTTCTGAGAGAGAAGAAAATGGACCCAAAGGTGGTAAATAAACATCGTGCACTCCATTCTCCTAGGCTTGGCAGTTGTTGGCCAAGCACTGGAAGTTGCTGCCAACCAGCACAACTCTTAAGCTGAATATTGAATGAGTCTGCTTACATGGCAATGCTGTATATTCTGGCTTCCTCCACGGTTTTAGAATTCCCAGGTTTGAAAGGGTCTCAGCAGCCATCTAGCATTTCTTTGTTCTGAAGAGTGAACCTCCTTCTAAGCTGCTGTACTCATTCAGCTTTCAACCTCCAAGGAAAGGCTCTTTCCTCTCCTTGTTGGCGATAATTTGCATCTAGACCAGTGAGGAAAACCAAACCAAACAAAAGGTATTTATTCCTTTTTCCTGGAGGACTCAAGGGAACGCTGGCTGGCAATCTTCCCACTCACTCCTTGGAATGCCACAAACATGGCCAGACCCAACCTCCGGAACCATGACAATGGGGCAACTCTTCCTTTCCGACAGAAATGAGCAAGCGGTCATCAGGCCAGTCTTAGGATTTCCCTACAAGGGTCCAGTCCCATCCCATAGTAGTACTTCCAGGCCACGTGGTGAAGAAGGAAGCGCACGGATTCAGGAGGTAAGCATCCTGGGTTCTGGTCCCACCACTTAGCCATCCCATGTGACCACATCCTGGGGCCTCCTCCTCCCTTGTCGGACAGAACAGTTTCCAAGATCACATTCTAGCTGAACTCGGTCTACACACAGAAATAGCTGAAGGCATCTCGGCAGATGGGCAATGTCTTCTAGAATCTACTCATAAAGACAGATGGGTAGAGTCAGCCACTTTATTGGCTCCCAACCTTACAGGGCTTTTAGAGATTGTCTGTTTTAATGGCCCATTTTATAGACAGATAAGGTGCGAGTGCGGAGAGCCAAGGGGATTTCTCAAGATCACTCTGTGAATTGTCATAGGGCAGGGGCTACACCCAGATATTTAGATCCTGGCTTTCACACTGTGCCCACCAGCAGCCGGACAGCGGCAGGGTAGAGTTGCCTTTTCACAACAGGCACCCAGGAAATGTGGATGTTGTTCCTCTAAGCTCAGTTGTCTGGTAACTAATGCATTGCCCTTGACCTTTGTCCCCACAGGCATGGCCCACAAAGGACAGGGCCAATGGGGAGCCAGGTGTCCAGCACTTCCCGGTAGTTAGCTGGAGGTCAGATCTCAAAGCCAAACTCCATTCCTCACCTCTGTAGGTAGAGGGTGAAACTGGAAGACGACTACGCTGATACCTTCTCTCTCTCTGTCTCTCCCTCTCTCAAATGCTCTAAAAAAATCACTGTCCTCAGTCAGTCCCGCTGCAAGAACCCATCCATCTATCCGTGTTGCTTTCATTAACTGACTAAAATACAGGTGCTTTTCCTCTTGCAAAAGTAAAAGGGGGCCTTGGAGGGACAGAAGAGACCCAGCCAGAAGGGGAGATCCTGATTAGCACAACACAACACAGGTGGAAAGCCCACGCTCTCGGTCTGCAGGCTGAGGACAGGGGGCGTGCGGAACTCAGAGCACTGGTGTCCTCCACATGCATTTTCCCTTTCTTGCCTTCTGTTTCTGTCAGGGTAACAGTTGCATCTCTTGTAGCTGAGCTGACTCAGGAAATCGGAGACACTTTGTGTTTCTATGAACTATGTTCCCCGGGGAGATAATACAGACATCCAGAATTAGAACACTACCATGAACTATTAGAGATTTCTGATTGTTACAAGTATCATTGAAGTCTCTAGGATAAGGTCGAAGTCTCTGAATCTGGCCTTGGGAGAGGGGTTTTGTTTCAGACACTGAAGGTAAGGCTCTCAAGTCAATTTATACTCTGCTGGGCTGAGTCAGTCAGGGTACAAATTAAGGTCCATATATTTCAAGGACGAGAAGGAAATGGTTGTGTAAATACACAAGTATTAACATCAATCTGTATTAAATTATGTAAACATATACATCTTCTGAGGTCAGCACACAGATCCTCTTCTCAAAGCAGCGCTCCTACTGCAGCATTGCTCGAATCTGCTTGGAAGTTGACTCATCATTCAAGTGCTTTGTAGTGAACCTGAATGGGGATGGAGGGAGGGAGAGAGAGGGAGAGAGGTCAGTGGTCCAACAGCCCTGTGCAAAAGCATCCAAAGTGACTGCCACCCATCTGCAAACCAAACTTACAAACCAAACATGTGGGCTTGCTTTACACAAAGAGCCACACTCAGTACTGGGGACTGAATCCAGGGCCTTCATACTGTCCTACATCCCTATCTTCTTTTTTTAATTTTTATTTTGAGATAAGGTCTCATTAAATCACTAAATTGCCCAGGCTGGGCTCAAATTTGCAATCCCCCTGCCTTAGTCTTCCACAGTGCTGGACTTACAGGTGTGCACCACCACACCCGGCTTCAGTGCACAATCTTACCATCAAGGCATGCCGAGTCACAAATTTCAGTACATGGATTCACGAAACTCAGAAGTTTATGGTTCTCTGCTTGTGTGGCGATACTTATCCTCATTGTACATTTATCTCCACCACTAGTGAGCACAAATGCCGTGAACAAACCAAATACAAGGGTGTGATCCACACGCTCCCATTAGCTTGGTGTACAAGTTTTGATCCCCTCCCCATCTGAGAAAGGGGCAGATGGTTGGAGGGGTCAGAATGGAGAATTAAAAGGATCAAGATGTGCACCAGTTCCCACCATGAACGTATTCATTACACATCACAAACACACACTCATAAGCCAAAAGCAGTCCTTGTGCAAAGGGAAGTAAAGATGTAACATGTAATAAACCCATGGCCATGCCTAGGCACCCCCTGGAAGTTTCCACTTGAATCACGCAGGTGAAGTAACTCCCTTGGTTTCACAGGAGAAGAAACAGATTTAGAGAGGTCACATGACCGTTCCAGATCCCTAAGCTGACTGACTCAGAAACAACTTGTGACTTTTGACTTGAACCCAGGCCAACTGGAAAGCTGTTTCCTTTCATTGTGTGCTCAACACAACACTGACCCTCAAGCAAGTTCGGCCTGACTGAATGAAACTGGTAGTTTGAGAAATTCAGAAGTCAAAGTCTTCTTACTGTGTGTGGAAATCCAACCTGATGTGAAAGAGTTTTTTTAAGCAGGAAATACCTTGGATGACTTGTAGAATTTGAGGTGCTCTCAGCTGGGCATAGCAGCACACTCTATAATCTCAGCACTCTGCGAGGCTGAGGCAGGAAAATTCCAACATCCAGTCCAGTCTGGGTAGCTCAGTGACTTAAGCATGACCCTGTCTCAAAATTTTAAAAAATGAAAAAGGACTGGGCATGTAGATGACCGTGAAGGTGCTGGGGTTAAATGATGATGCTGTCATGGTATTACATTTCTGCAGGATGAACGCTTTGCACCTCAGGCTCCCAGCACCAATTCAGTGTCTAGGATTGGAGACAGCCCACGCATCATTGAACAAGGCAGAACTGAGTGTCCTTATCTTCTGCACAGACTCACTGGCTGCTTCCTACATGTTAGTGGTGAGTAAGGTGGAGGGAAATTTATGAGTAAGACAGCAGGGACCCCAGCCCTTCCAGAATGCGACCTAGTATTGGGATGATTTACCCAGGAGCATGAGTCAACAACTTCCTGGAGATGCATTAGTGCTGGAAACCAAGAATCCTCCACTTAGGGTGGGAAGAACATGCACACCTGTGCAGGAGAGGAGGCGCTGGGCACCGCTTCCATGTCAGCCCAACCTCGGCTCTCCTGCCGTCTCTACTCCCTGGCTCAGTGCTGCTCTGTCAGGCAGGCGAGGCCAGGACAGGCTGATGGGACTGGCACTTTTTAGCTCTAGTCTTCCAGGCTGATTATTTTCTGCATAGATCTTATTTTCAGGGAAAGAGGGCTCTCAGCAGTGAGGGGCCGGAGGAAGCCAAACACTTAGGCAGCCTGTGGTGCCCAGCAGGCTTCTACATTCTAGTGGCTGCACACAAAAACTGCCTGGGAAGCTTGCAGTAAGACGTGTAAACAAACACAAGCCACGCACCAACAAACACAAACCAGATGCTCGAGCCCCTGGCCACAGACTTGATGCACACAGTCTGGGGCAGAGATGAGCTCTAGTACTTCCTGAAGCTGCCCACATTCTCCCTCTGTGTGTGCAGCTGGGTTCACTTGAGGAGGGTGGAAGAGAAACCTCCATGGAGCCTCAAGCCATGTGGCTGAGGGTCAGCCCTGCAGCAGGTCCTAGCTTGGCCATCTCCTCTGCCATGTTTATTTGACTTCTTTCAACCTCAATTTCTCCCTCTGTAAACAGGGGATGGTAAAAGTGGTGCTGGCCTTAGAGGCCATTGGGAAATCTACAGATGTGTTCAAATGTACAAGCTGTCAAGCTTGGGGCTCTGGCTCTCGATCCCTGCCACATGGACATTTGCAACAGATCTGAAGGTAGCCTCACCTGAGGGCGTTCAGCAGTCCCTCCACGCTGTCTGGGGCCTGTTCCTTCAGAACCTTTATGCAGCCCTTCATCTGGAGGAAAAAGCACAGTCTGAACACTGGGGTAGCTCTGTCCCTGTTACTGTCTCTCTGTCCTAACACTGTCCACAGTGGCACAGTATTTCTGCCCACAGAGATGAACCAGGCTTTCCTTCCCCTTCAGGCTGAGCAGCTGTTGCTCTGGGCCCTGTGCACCATGACCACTCCTGACTTCCACACCATCCCATCATTGTACAGTTTCATTTGGGGGACAAACACTGGAAACTTGGATTTCCTTGTCACTTACTTCAAGCCAAGTGCAGGGATGCAAAGCCCTCTACTCAGTGCTCATTTAAGATTCACTGAATGTCTTACAAACTTGATAATTTTATGCCTCTCTCTGTCCATAATGCTTTTCTTCCTCCAGATGTTTGGGAAATTCTTACCACTTCTGCTTAGGTCTCAGCTGAAGTCCTTCTACTCTAGGGGCCTCTTCTGACCTCCCCAGGTAGAGAGCAACCTCTTTGCGGTCCCAGCACCACTCTGGTATTTATCAGACTCCTTGCCAAGTCATTGCCCAATTAAGCTGTCTCCTTCACTAGCCGAAGAGCACTTGGAGGTGCAGGTCTGTGCCTTTATTACCTTCCACAAGACCGGGGAAGAGCAGGTGCCAAGAACTGAACCTCACAGAGGCCCAATGTCTGGATTTCATCTGTCAGCTTGGTTAGTATTCACATGAACTTAGACAAGTTTCTTAGCTTTCTGTGCTCTTGGAATAGAGTTACTTATAATTTGAGCAGTACATGAAAATTAAATTCATAGAGATCATATCACCTTATGTATATGCTGTAGTGTTTTTTTAGCAAAGCAAGAATCTTCCTTCAAAGAAGATAATCACTCCTTTTAAACTAGATGTCCATACATGGTATGTATTGGATTTGCTTAGACCTAAGGACTCTTTTATAATGGTTGCTTGTAAAGTTTTTCTGTGGCTGTATTTCTGGGATGTCAGAAGTTTGATTATAGAGACCTAACACAATCTATAAACTGTGGAGGCAATCAAGGCATTTGGTGGGCACTTCTTAGGCTCATCAAGAAAGAATGTCAAGGTCAGTGAGCGCTGTCTGCTGTGTTCCGGGATGAGGAGAGACTGAGTAAGCAGCTAAGCACCACTCCAGGCTACGGGTGACATCAGAGAGGCAGGGATGTGCTCTCCCTTCTATTAGAGCTTACTGAGCTGCGAGAGGAAAGAAACAGACAGCTCATTATCATGCTGTGCTAAGTGTGGCTGTAACACATCCCCTAGGGACCCTAGACATAGACGTGGGAAGAGACTGAATGTCTAGTTCTATTTCAGGGTGTTTAAAGCTGGGGGTATGAATTTAAGACACTCTCAGAGACATGGTTGGTGCCAGATGCAGCATGAGTTCATAAACACATTAGGAAATTAGGGGCTTTTTCCTCTACAGAACACCCTTTACGGGTGTTAAACAGTCCCGAAATGTGGCTGATATGCAAAGGACCAGGAAGCAACAGAGCAGGAGGAGAAGGACTAGTGGGACCAGCCAGGGTGTGGGGCCTGCTGAATGGGGGCGGGGTAAGGCCCCGTCTGACTGATGGCAAAGGAGGGTGCAGAAGGCCACAGCTCCTAGGGCCGAGGATGTGAGCTCCAGGCTTCTGAGCTGTGGGAGAAACACCTGAGCCAGAACTCAGGAGGGGAAACAGGTTTGTGGGCAAAGGAAATCTTTTGGTTTAGGGCTTGCCATGTTTCAGGTGTCCAGAGGAAGTAAGGTCTAGAATTACGGGTGAAGCCCAAGCTGGGACAAGCGTTAAGAAAATGGTTCCACACGTGGGCTCATTTTATAAAATGTTAAAAAAAACCAGCATGGGCATGTAGACTTGCTCTTGACAGTACCAGTGCAAGCAGTGTGCTACCCAGCCTTAGGCACATCAGAATAAGTTAGGGTCAAGTGGTTCTATTCTGCACAGCTTTAAATTAATGTATGCTATGCACTACGAAGTTGGTGCTGCAGGCAAATGCTGGGCTAACAGGAGATGTGCTTTATCTCATAGATTGATAGGACAGCAGCACCTGTACCCAAATCATGAGTTTGCCAATAGTTTCCATCCATCCATCCATTCGGTAAAACTCCACAGAACCACTATTGAGTGTTATGCACTAATTGCCAGATGTGCTGGACAGTGGAAGAGACAGTAGGTGTACAAATTATGCCCTTGTCATTGTCTAAAAAGTTTGACTTTGTTGGAAGTTCAGAAAATGCAAACTTTTGAGTGCTCTGAGGACCACAGGAAAAGGAAGTCTGTACCCATGCAGGGCACAGGAAATGCTTTCCTGGATGAGATAATATTTGCAGAGTGGATATAAGAAATCCACCCATCAGACAGGAGGAGAAAGGGCCCTTTGAGCAGAGGAAATGGATCACACATATTTAAATATAGTCATGAGCCTGGGCAGGGCAAAGGCATGGAGTGATAAGAGAGGAAACTGAAAGGTGAAGTAACATTTGCGCATGGCGCTGGACCTCCCAACTTTTTCTTGTTAGGACACACGTGAGCGTGAAATCAGCAGGGGATATTGGGTTAAGAGAGGGACAGAGGGCTGCTAAGGGACTGGTCATCTGCTCACTACACTAGGATGAGGGACACACGTTGCAGCTATGCCTTGTTGTCGTGTCCCAAGCACAGGACAAACGGGGGCTGCATTTGGGGAGGGCACGGTCAGTAGGGAACGGAAGCCAGAGGAAAAGGACAAGATCTATGGGACTCTTATCTAGAAAGGGCATTGCACAGCTGTTCTTACGTCGATCTTGGATGTCTTGCAGAAGGCTCCCACGGGGTGCACGTGGTCATAGAGGATGATAACCCCCACCATCACCCTCATGCAAAACATGAGCGTCTCTTCACTCGTGAACCTGCTCCTGTACTCCCTGGAAGAGAGAAGACAGAGGCGGTGGCGCCTCTTCAGCAGAGCACCAGACGAGGGCTCTTCTCCCTATAGGGCCTGCTCTCTGCATCCTCTCTGGAGAGCAACCCTGGACTGCCACAGCCGGTTAATGTGCTCCTGAAGAGACCATGATGGAAATTCCCCTTGAATCTATCCAACCGGCAATTCATTGTGGTAGGGAGGGAAATCCAAGGGCAGTAAATTCTTGCTTCTGCCCCTCAGTGCCTATCATGCACATCACCCCGACCCATCAATCTTCAATATTTTATGGCAGGTCCCTCTGGCTGTCCAAGATTATAGAGAATAATAGCTTCATTACAGAGACAAAGCATTGGGCTTATTTCTACAGAGCAGCTATCAGGTCTAGAGTCAGAATAACTTCCTTTGTTAAGGCCCGAGTGCAGGCTTGACTGGAGTAGTGAAGAAATGATATACCATTCACTGAGCAGAGAGCATTTGTGGAGCTTGCAGTTTGTTCACTGACTTTATGGGGGATCCCTGATGATTTAGATAATTTCAGACAATTCCAGAGATTTCCTTAGCAACTATTTCATGATGAATTGGCCCCATAATGAAAGTGGCTGTTATTTCTGACTTAGAATAGACCTTAACTTTGGCACAGGTAAAATATTTGAAATTAATGCCCTCTTATATATGAGCCAAAGATGTTTTATAAGACTCTGTGGCTTTCCTAAACATTCTGAAACACAGAAGATGTTTGGGAAACTTTATTAAGACAAGGAGATTGAGGAAGGACCAGAGAGGCTAGGACACCTATTCACTCACTGGAACAGGAGAGGGGACAGATGTGTGCAGAAGCCCTGGTGTTGACAGGAGACTTCCCTATAACTATGCTGCTTCATCATCGATAACTCAACCAACTTTTAACCCTAACAACTAGTAACTAGCTCAGGTACAAAGAAACTGGACAGAGAGAGAGAGAGAGAGAGAGAGAGACAGAGACAGAGACAGAGACAGAGAGAGACAGAGAGATGGAGAGACAGAGAGCGAGACAGAAAGTCATTATTCTGCAACAGTCATACCACTTCTCCTCTCCTGCTCTGATTCTAAGTTTCTTAAGTCTTCTCTATAATACTAGCCATCTAACCTTCTCCATTTGATCTTTACCTATCTTCATATGTATGTATGTAAGCATGTATGTATGTCTGTATGTAGGTATGCATGCATGTATGTATATGCTTGCAGTCCTAGGACTGAGCCAAGGGCCTTCATATGGAGGTACATTTCCAGCCTTTTTTGTTTATTTTTAGACAAGATCTCATTAAGTTTCCTGAACTTGAGATTCTCCTTCCCCAGCTCCCTAAAGTGCTGAAACGATGGGCATCTGACGTCCTTATATATTGTCTAGTGGCATCTTTGCACACTGGTTCTGCCATCTAACAAGCTCTGTGACCTTTGGGAGCTCAATCAGCCAGTTTGAATCTCTGCTTCTTGGACTATAGCAAGAAAGGTAAAGACTCCTGCTGTCCAGAGTTCCTTCTGAACTTGAAGCAGGTGATATGATGGAAACTTTCTGTACTGACCCGCTGGGATATAACTCATCTCAACGGGTCCCAGCTGGGTGAACTTCCAACTGTGAATGTGCCTTAGGTTCACTTACGGAGTTTCCAGCATGACTTTGCAGACGCTGGTCATTGTACTGAGGCAGTCCGTGGTGTTTTCTATCGGCAGGGTTTTGTTCTACATTGGAGACATTTCAAATGCATGTTAGTGCCACAAGCAGCTTTTACTCACAAAGAAGAAAACAGCAGCTTGCTGCTCAACTCTGCTTACTTCAGAGACAAAGTGCATGGTGGCATTGCTCAGGGTTTTTAGCATTGGCGTGGCTTCTGCATAGAAGAGGGACATCCGATTGGCCATCTCATTGTTAACTTCATTCTCAATGTCTAGCTGAGGAGAAAGGAAGAGTAAGTGCAATTAGAGACATAAAGGGCTGTCTTCTCATGTACTGCTTGGCCCAGGAAGCAAGAAAGCTGCAGGGGACAGGGACCCCAAGACTCACGTGCATGTTGTTGATACGATTGCGACTTATTGTTCTTCGGTAGTAGCTGAAGTCATTCTGAATCGCTGGATTCCTCATCTGAAGTTAGAAGACAGGAGAGAGAAGGTCATTTGCTGGCAGCAGTTGGAGGAGTGTGCATTAGGAGGCCAGGTACTGGATTCTGTAAAGATGCCAGGACTTCTCCTGTTTCCCCCAAAATAAGATCTAACTAGAGATCAAAAGTGCCCACCGCAATCACCCTGTGCTTACCTTTTCTGTCATTAGAGTAGCCACCCCCTGAGAGAATAGTGAGGTATAATCTGCTGCAGGACACTGGCCATCACCATGGTAACAACCAGTTATTAATTGCAGCTGAAGTGTATTTTCTGGTTAGGTCCTCTTATTGGGGAAACACAGTCTTTGTTAACACAACAATCAAAGCAACTTCTAGTTTAAACTAAAGACTCATAACTTCACCATACTAAATCATGCCCTGTGCTTGCTGTGTGCTAGATTTCAGGAAGTCTATGTGTTCCCAATGAGGAACAGATACTTAAAAAAGTTTTCCTCTCGTTTCATTTGGCAGATTCTGAATTTCCATACATAAATCACCATCTTACGAAATGCAAATCTCTTGAGCAGAATGGGGCTCTGAAGAAGGAGCTGCCTATGCTCCCACCCTGACCCCAGTGGAAGTCTCGGGACAGGGCTGGACACATTCACAGCGCACCGGCTCTGACCTTCAGCTCATCAAACCGAAGTGTAAAGTGCAAGATTTCTGCGAACTCCTTCGCCAGGGCCTGCTCACGCTCCAGGTGCTGGGTTGGTGTGTAGGGCGGACAAGTCAGGGACTCCAGTAGGCTCTGCAAGGCTGTCTCTGTAAGCAAAGGGTGAACACTGTCCTTAGCCCCACCGACCACCTCAGAGGCCCCTGCAGGGCCCCTGGTCCCCATATGCTGCCTGGACTGTGGTAGCTGCTGTGCAAGCGGACAAGGGCTCTCCCAGCCTGGGCATGCAGCTCCATGGCAGGAGCCCCGTGGCCACAGTGTTTGGTCAGCACCCTCTACACTCAGACCCCAGGTCCGCCAGTTCCAGTTCCTGCCCCAGAGGGGAACACGGGTGTGCTGGACCCTCCTGAGAGCCATTCATGGAGCAGGAAGGGGTCTGGCTGTTTTATTTGGTACCGGGAATTGAACTCATGACCTTGCACTTGCCAGGCAGGCACTGTGTCACTGAGCTACATCCCCGGCCCTCTAAAGGATTAGGCCTCTAGCTCCACACAGAGTGAGCTCTGCTTCCACTCTTACTTTTCTCTTCCTCTATGCTCTGACCTAATCCTAGAAATGCTTTCTCCAGACTCGCCACCATATTATCCCTGCCTGCCAGTCATGACCAGGGCTTACTCTGGAGGTAGGGCTTATACTATGAGAACCCTGGGAAATCATGCTGGGGCTTATTTCCTGGCTAGGGCTTATTTTGGGGAAAATGGGGGTACGAGGACTTGGACTTCGGACACCCACTCTCAGTGTGCCCACAGAGAGCATGCCAGGAGAAACACTCGCAGTGTGCCAGGGACTGCATGGCAGAAATGTGGGCAACTCAAGAAGGAGAATGGGATGGACATTGCTGACAGCTGGCCTAGGACACCAGTGTGCACCGGGTGTTTCTCAGCTGCTCCTGCTGCCTTCTCAAATGACAAAGCAAAGCCTCTTGTGTGAGACAGGCAGACCGGAAGGACACCCACCGAGCCGGATGGAGAACTCATAGAAGCGCTTCAGCCTCACCACCAAGGGACACACTGCATTCCAGGCCTTTTCTTGAAGCTGGATGTCATTGGGGTTTTGAATTGCCTGCCAGGATACAGTACAATTGCACGTTACTCCTGGCACTGTTCTTTCGACAACCTCACTCTCCCCTTGCTTGTTTAAATAAAACTGTAAGTTTTATTTCCCTAGACTTCTAACAGCAGAGTACCAGGGCTCCCAGGCCTCACACTAAGAGGCAAGCAGCAGACATCGAGTGCTGCTTCTTTGTGCTTCCAACACTACACCACCAGCCCAAGCTCCACCTCCTTTGTATTTGGCCTCAGATGCCCAGAGGAGCGGGAGCCCTACTGTGAACCGTGCATGCGGGATCTAGAATGTGAGCCCCTCGAATCATCCCCAAACCACCTTCTCATGCAACCTTCCCCACAGAGCAGTGGAAAGCTGCCTCCGCAGAGCTGGTCCTGGGTGCTCTGTGCGGGTGTATCTGCATGTGTCTGTCTCTGTGCGTGTCCCTCTCCCCGCTCCCAGCTCTGGAGCTCTGTGTTGTCTCGTACATCTCGGATCTCCGGCCCGGCGCCCTTGTAGGCCTGCAGATCGGTGAGGATGCTCTCGGAGTCCTGCAGCACTGCGCTGATCTGGTTCCAGACCTCCCTCTCCCCTTCTGTGGGCTGCGCATCTGAGCGGGGGAACCAAACACACAGAGGCAGGTGTCACAAACCCTGGAAGACACTGGCAACCCAGTCCCGCCTGTCCGACCTCCAGCTCAGTCCTGCAGGCCTCCAGGAGGGGCTGTGCTTCCCCCACAAGCTGCTGGGAAAGGAAAAGTAAGCAGCACCCTCGGCCTCAGCTGAGAGCACCCCATGACCTTGCCACACCCTGAACCTGGTGTGCAGGGACCACTGCACTAGTTTATTTATTGATGTAAAATACAATTTTCACACACCTGTTCTACATACCGGGTGACTAAAGGTATCAACACTCTCTTTTGGGGTCAACTTTTCCTTCTTGTCTATTACTTGTTAAACTCAAAGCCTATTTTTAACTATGGTAAAACACATGCAATATAAAATGTACCACTCTAACCCTTAAGTGCAGAGTTCAATGGCTCTTTACTGCCACAGCCATGACCACCAGCCAACTCCCCAGGAAACCAGACCACTACACTGGGTCTGCACTGTACAGGAGGGCTCCTCTTTACTTGTGTTATAACTGAAAATCTATGGGTCCGAACAGAGATGGAAAGACCAGTCCCTGCATATTTTCATGTAAAAATAAGCTCACATGCTGGACGATGAACCTTTCTTGGCCATGGGAGTAGGTCATCGTCCCGGAGCACGCCAACATGCAGAAAGCACTGGGGTTGCCACTGACCAGGGTTTCAAGAGCTTGACAGAGACACAGGGTTCCTTTAAAGAAGCCTGCTCTCCTTATCTCTGGTCTTGACTATAAGTGTTAGCCCAGAAACAAGCACTGCATTCTCACAAACATAGCCACAAGGTGCCACCTGGCCCTCTGGTGACTTCTCCCTGGTCGCATCCCGGGGACGCCTGGCCTTTCTGTACCAGGCTCCTCTGTGATGGCGAGCATGAGACTGGGGCTGGATGCCTGGGCCTCGCTGCCCTCATGCTGGCTGTGCATGGGGTGCTGCCCGGGAGGAAGTCGGTGTCTCCTCGGGAGTCACAGAGTGAGAGCCATAGCAGATGCTGGCCCGGATGCTGTCCACACCTGTCCCTCAGCAGAAGAGGATGGAGCGGCATTCGGGCCGACCCTGCCCAACCCATCCCCTGTTCACTGCTCTTTGTGGGGTATAAGAGGCTGAGGCTGCTGTCACAAAGGAAGCTGTGTTACGTGGCCAGTGTCACTCAGGCAGGTAGAGACGGCCTTGCTGTGGGGCTGCATCCGGGAGGCTGTCCACTGGAGTGCCCGCTCCCGACCCTCACCGTTTGAGGGGTGTGGCTACAGAGCTGTTCTCAGTGTCTTTATCTGTGGACCTGGAATATGGACATCACACATATTCATTGCTTCTTCCCTCCCACCCCGCCCCCTCTTAGTCCCCTGACCCTTTGAGAAAGATCTATTTCCCCATTTCCTATGATTTATCTTTTATTTTCCTCTTTAATTTATGTATACTCTGGGTTTTCACATAAGAGAGACCGTGTGATACTTAACTTGTGTATCTAACTTATTTCAGTTCACGTTATGGTCTCAAGGGGCATCCATTTTCCTACAGATGATTCCAGTTTGTCCTTCTTTATGGCACAGTAGTACTCTGCTGTGCATAACATCCCCATTCTCTTTATCCACTTGTCTTGTGCCACCCCCTGAGAGAATAGTGAGGTATAATCTGCCACTGGGCACAGAAGCCACTGCCAAGTTTTGGCTGCTATAAGCTGTGCTGCTATAGACATGAGTGAGTGTAGATCATTGTAATGTGACATCTTTGAGTCTTTGGGAATGGCTGAGTTAAATATAAATTCTAGTTTCAGTTGTTTTGAGGAATTCCCGCACTGACTTCCATAGTGGTTGTACTAGTTTACATTCCCACCAAGACTGCAGGGCGACTCCTTTCCCCTGAGGCCTCTCTAGCATTCAGTATTCACTCTGTCCATGGTGGCCATGCGGGGCTTCTTAGCCTAGCTCCTCAGCAGGCCTGCCCACCACCCAAAATTGAAGGTGCACTTCCTGGGAATTGAAGGGTGCCGTGCAGCCATGCATAGTAATTCTCTGTTAATGCATAATCCACAGGCGTGCAGAGGGGGTCTGGATGCTCTGCAAACTTCTAGCAGTGAGACGAGCTCCATCAGGGGAAGGAAGCCTTCCAGCTCCTGCAGGCGGGTTCAGAGAGGGGAAGGTGAGGGCGGCTGCAGGCTGGGCAGAGTCAGAGAGGGGAAGGAGAGGGTGGCGGCTGAGGAGCACAGGGTGAGGAGGGCCCTGGGAGAGACCCATCCGGCTGCAATGAGAGTGGGGAAGAGCTGTGTATAACTTCACCTCTGCACCCCTCCCGTTGCCTACAAACTCTGGCCACGTTTGCTTTGATATGATGCTGCTCACAACACAGACCACGTTACACAAACTTTTCTCAAAGTGCTCTCTATTCTTCAACAGAAACCTCAAAACCCAGAGGCTGGGAAGCTCATAACAAGAAAGCAATTCCAGAGAAATGCAGACAGCTTCCAAGTGGGAAAAGTGCCAAGCAAAGAGCCTGGAAAACAAGAACAGAACACCCACGCACGCAGATCCATTTCCCTTTTGATGAATATATCAAACAAAATGACATCCTAAACAATGACAATCTCTTAAAGAGAAATTTATTTGGATAAGAGCTAGGTATGGTGGTGTACATCTGTAATCCTAGCATTCAGGAGACTGTGGCAGGAGGATTCCCGTGAGTTATAGGCCAGCCTGGGTTGCACAGTGAGAGAAAGGTCAGCTTGGACTACATAGCGAAACCCTGTCTAAAAAAGAGAAAAAGCAAAATAGACTCTAGGACCAAGATCATAAGAACTCAGAAAGCTGAATATAATTTTAAAACAGTCTGTGAAAGAGGGTGGCACCTGGCCACCAGGAAAGAAAGCTTCCAAGCTTGCCTGTCACACAACTCCCTCTCAGGAAGTCACCACTCTAAAGGTTTAGGTGGAACACAACCAAAACTAAGTGGGCCAGAAGAGGAGTTCGGAAAGAGCCCAGTTACCTTCTGATGGTGGTTACACTTAGATCCAAAGAGATAAATGTTTCACAGCAGTTTTTTCAAGTAGAAGATTTTCTTAGGTGCTTTAAGAAGAAATGCTTCAAGCCAGGGAAGGTAGTGCACATTTATAGTCTCATTACTGGGGTAGGCTGCAGCAGGAGGACCCCAAGTTCAAACTTAGCCTGGGCAACTTAGCAAGACTCTGTCTCAAAAAATAAATAAAAAAAGCAGCTCCGTGTGAAGGCCCTGGGTTGAATCCCCAGTGTTGGAAAAACAAAAGCATAACGAAATTTTTCAGACTGATGTAATCCCTCTCACAACTGCAAGGAGTGGCATTTCCTGATGCAGACTGATAGGGGTGTTTCTTGGACTGGACCAAAAAGCTGGTGGTGCGGCTTAGGGATGAAGCTCTTGGCATACAGGGTGGGTGGGTAGTGGACTTGGAAGCAGTGTGAACCTTCTTGCAGCCAGTAGTGGTGTCTGAGCAGCGCATCCGGGCAGTGGTGAGCTGTGAACAGGAGCCTCCACGCAGCCTGCTCTCTGGGAAGTGCTTCTCCTGGTGAAGTCCAGCACCCTTGGAAATGCTCCTGTGTGGCTCTGTGTGGAGGCGGGGCTGAGGTAGGAGAAACCTAGTCACCCTCTTCCTTCTTCCTCACAGGCTGTTCTCTCCCACCCTCTGTTGGTCTTGTTGGATATACAATTTCTTCCTCCTCCCCCTTGTGTCACTCCCTCTTTCTGCCAGTAATAAGGGTTCCATGCCTGCAGCACAGCCAGAATGCAGAAAATCCTGCAGGCACTCAGCTCACCAATGGTTGCAGCTCTCCAGGTGTGTCTGTGTCCCACTGAGAAAAGTGCTGTACAGCCCTTGGTGACATGTACCCTTGGCCCAGTTCCCTGTGGGGACAAGATTCATCCCACTTTCACCCCCAGCTAAAGGGTCAGGTCTTCAGAACTGACTCTGAGTCATCTCAGCAATCAGATGTGGGACTTCATGCTTCCATTCACACTGTGATTCCAGAGCAGGGCAGGGCACCTGATTTGAGAAACATTTGCTAAGTAAAAAGCTGAATGAATGAGTCCAATCTTGTTTGCACATTGCTTTTAGTGGCTGTTTCCCTGCTTGTCTCTGAATTGCAAGGTGGCTGTCCCCAGGCTCATCTGATGTCCTGGCAGCTGGACACACTAGGGGGATGGGTGACAGGCAGGTGACTGGAGGAGGAGCTCAGCCAGGTGGCAGAGTGGTGCGCTCTGAGAAGCAAGAGATAAATAAAGGCCCCGTCGTTTCCAGTCCTCTCCGCTCTCTTCTTCCCAGGTGACTCTCATGTGACGAGCACCCACAGCTGTCACTGGTGCATGAGAATCTGACAGTCAAATCTGCTCACCCTCCAGCAATGTTTGTGCTTAAGTGCGTGCTCCTCACCTGTGGCACAGCCCCCTCCGAGTCCCAATGATATGCACCATTTGTGAGAAACTGCTCTTGTTCTCATGGCCCAACCCCAGAACCACACCACACTGCCTGCTGTGAAATCTCTGCCAGAGTCTACACTCAGATTCAACTTTGTAAGCTGTGCTGTCTCCAGGGTCAAGGGTGGCTGGGCTGAAGGACCCTGAGGGTCAGTGGAGGAAAAACTTGCTGTGTCTAGCTCCCTGGCAGGACCTGAAAGCATTTGCTGAGTGAACTATGGTCTTTGCTTTTCTATTTTGAACACCAAGATTGACCTTCCATCAAAGAAAGGTATTCACGCGCGCCCCCTTTACATTGCCACACACAAACACCCCCTACTCCTACGTTAGAAACAAGTCTTTAGTTGCAGCTGCAGCTAGTGGATTCTTGGGCATATTTCCTCTGAGAACCACATCCCAGCCTTCCAGTGGCTGTCAATTATTCCATCAACACGGAAGACACTGGTGACACGCAGCTGCTGTTCCTCTTGTTTCACAATGGAGCTATTAAAACCCTTGTGATTTACACAGGCAATTTCAGAAACCGATACCTCCAGGAGCTCCAGAACAAGTGTGCCCAGGCCACTCCCTGGCTGATGAGACTTGCTGTCGTGAGAAATGTCAACGTGCAGGGTGCACACTGTGACCTTGCATACACACACATGCAGGCAAGATCTCACCAAATTCCAAGTGCCCAGCGTTTTTGCCAAAAAAATACCTTCTTATCAATTAAGATAAACAGTATTCAGGCTGCCTGCAGTGGAAATTTGGTCCTCCTTGGGCTTGATTTGCTGTCAACACTTTGGGGTCACAGCAGAGAGCTGTGGCATCCACTCCACTGTGACAGTGGAGGGAGGGCGGCTGTGGGTTGTGTCTGTCTGGAAGGTCTCTGACAAACCGACAGCTGGGAACACAGCCAGCCTAAGCTGAGCAGGGCTTCTCTGGGGAGTCGGTCAAGGGCTGGACAGGAAAAGACATCATCTCCCAGCAGACACGTTAGGACCCTACAGAGTCAGAGAGAAGTGAACTAACCTAGAACAGTCTGTGCTGAAGATGAGAGGAGGAGGAGGAGAAGAGTCAGAGGGACCCTCACTTCAAATGGGGTTAGGGAGAAGTGTAAAGTGTGGGCAACAGTGCAAAATTCCACAGAGAATCACCACCCGAATCAGGCTGTGTCAGTGCCAGAGATGAAGCTGGTAGATGACAGTGCAAGGTCACATGTCTGTGTGCCTGCCTGCTGCTCATGCTGGGCATTTATGCAGGGTTTGGTGCTGAGCACTGTCCATCCAACTATCACTCATGAAACGAGGATGCAACTGCTTTCGTCTACTCCTCCTCCTGTCTCCCAGCCTTCAACAAGTGGAAACAGTGAGGAGGCAGACAGAAAAAAAGAAAGAAGTAGAGGAATGGAAAAAAAAAAAAACAGCCCAGCACTCAGGAGGCTGAGGCAGGGAGATCACTGGAATTTTGAGACCAGCCTGGGCTACAATGTGAGCTCAAGACAGCCTGAGCGAGATAGCGAGATCCTGTCCAAAAAAAAAAAAAAAAAAATCAATGAAAACAGATGCTAAATGACTGTGGAAAAATGCAAGCAGAAGTGTAGAGCTCACTGTGAAGGTCAATGCAATTGCAATCCTGTTGTGACTGGGAAACCTAAGGCCAGATGTGTCTAATTTTGTATTACATTTTTACCCAGGTTAATTATATCTATTTGACTCAGTTCAATTATGTTCCATCACTAACTTCAAAAAGAATATTCAACACTCAAAGGAGAGGTGCCAAATCCATTTAGGCTGTCACTACACACTGCACAGCCTCCCGTCCTCCCCCCAGCCCCTCCTCCGTAACTCTTTGCCGTCCAGCCTGTCTGTTCGAAATAACCAGCTGTGCCACTGAAACAGTGCTTGACAGGCGGAGGGTCCAGGAAAAGGGCACACATCTTCCTGAGCTGAGTGGAGTCCAGGATCTCCTTTGCCCCGGGGTTTCAGCTCTTGGTTTTGGAGAACAGACGGATAATGGACCCCAACCCTGAGATGAGCAATTGTACCCACCCCCGTCTGACCAAGCTTCCATTTCTTCTGTCGTAGCTTCTGTTTCTTTTCAAAAGGCACTAGTAGTGCTGTCTCAACTGGCATTCTTCAAACATTCACTTCCTTTTCGAATTTCTACCACCTTTAGTCAGACCATTTCCGTGAGTTGGAAACTCCCTGACCCATTTGTGTCTGTAGCAAAGCTACTCATTTGTAAAAGCCCATCCCAAATGCCTGCTCATGTAAGAAGACTTCTCCCACCCTCTGTAGCTGCTGTTTCCAGGAACTGGATGCACATTCCTTTTCCCAAACCACGCTGTGCCTCTTGGCAGTCCCTTGGCTTCCCTGGTCCTCAGCCATCTTCCTACCTGTTTTTCCCCGCCCGAGGCTTTGTCAGCAATACAGGCTCTCATTTCCTCTGCACCTGGATGTAGCGTGGCTTCCTGATAGTCCTAACTGTCTTCAACACACCCTTGCTGGTGCTGAAATGTAGACTCAGGGTAAAATCTTACCTGCAGCTCACCTTTCCCACCTCTCCATCATTCTTAAAAATCTCCTTTAGAAATAGGATTTTTATGACAAAAACCTAAGAATTATTTTTTCCCAAGAGATAGCCTACTTTATAGGTGACTAATGGAGAGGATCACTATGTCCTTCTAGGGAGCCCCTGGTGATGAGCATTCAGGGCAGCAAAGATGGGGCAGGGCAGGGGATACAGACCTGGGTCCCCCTTAGCACCCCTCCCTTCCCCTGGGGGACTGCAGTCCAGAGCATGTCCTCTGCAGAGTATCAGTGGCCTGGGCTCATCTTCGTGGGCTGGGTGGGGTAATGCACACAACTGTATATATTTTTCTAAATTCACAGTTTTATATTGTCCCTATATCTTCTGACTCTGGTCCTAGCAATGGGATGTCAGGCATACGAATCTAGTCCACATTTCCTTGCTTTGAAAAAGGAGCTTTGGATCCAAGAACATTATCAAACTTCAAGACTCTAAATGCTCTATTTGGTCACCATGAGCTTTCCTGAAATGGGAAGTTAGAAAAATATCCAGATTCTGAGACAAAGCAGAGCAGAGAACTCCAGTATTGGAGGGGGGAGGAGAGGCCTCCCCCGGTGCTCCCATCTGCTCTGGGGTGGGCGAGGTTCTCAGGGCCCAGGCTCTGACGCCAGCTGTTGCAGAGGACCCCAGAAACTAGTGTCAGATCCTGCAGGTTTCTCTTTTGTGGTTGAAAAGTTTTGAGGATTAGGATCAACAAAGACCTCTTCACTGGCCAAGTGGAAGTACGGAAAGCCAGCACCTGGGGAGAGTTAGGCGGGTAAGGAGGGTCACGGATTCTGGTGGGACAGGGGGCCTGGGTGGGAATGTGAGGAAAGAAACAGATGGGTAACTGCTCCAGGAGCACCTGTGTCTCAGGATTAGAAGTGATGAGGGCTGTTGATTAACATTCGGTCTTTTACATGCTGAATGAAGCAATGTAAAATGCACGTGATAAGAAACGGAAGAGCAAAATTAAGAATGTGAATAGTAAAAAAAAAATACATATATCCCAAACTAAACCAAACCCAACAACAACATGCCAAGTTCAGTCAGAAATGAGGTATCTTTCACTGAATTTAATCTAGATTACAGGAAAACCTTGGATTGTGAGTAACTTGTTCTAAGAATGTTCCACAAGATGAGCAAACATTTCTAACACATTTTAACTTGTCAGATGAATGGTATCTTGCAATAGGAGTAGGATGTGAGAACAACATCACAGGATCACAGTTGAGCTAATGGTTCTTCTGTCTCTGTCTGTGTCTCCATTTCTGTCTCCATGGGTCTCTCTCCCTCTCCTCGCTCCCTCCCTCTCTCACTGCAGGATTGTGGGTGATCATTTCCCAACAGAAAGAGGTTATGGAGGAGATCTCATCTGAAGAGGAGGAGAACAGGCAGAGGAATCCCTCACTTCAAATGAGATTAGGGTGAAGTGTAAAATGTGGGAAACTGCAAAATTTCACAGAAAATCACCGCCTGAATAAGTCTGTAGGCATGTGAGATGAATCTGTTTAATGACAATACAATGTCACATTTCTGTGAAATCCTCAAAAGGTGGCAAAAGCAAGCACCACTGGACTGGTTCCTTGTTTAAGCTGCACAAGAAGAAAAGGGTTCCACGGAGTGGGTGGACAGCAGTGATTCCAGCTGGAAGTTGTCCTACAGTCACCCTCCTCCCTTCTTGTCCTCCTCACACCGGCCATGAAGGCTTTCGAAGGGAAGTGCAGGTTGATTTGTTTTTCCTGCACATTTTGTATGTCCTTTTTATTTTGTATCACGGTGTTGTAATCATTCTATATGAATATTTCTGGGTTGTGGGGTGAATCACATGAGTTCCCACAATTCCGTACAGGGAAATTCCCTCCCATACACTGCACAAGTGCTGTGGGTCACAAGTGTGCTTCTGAAACAAGTTACGCTTGTGAACAAGGTTTTACTGTGCTTTTGCAGGATATATGAGCTTTGTGGATGCATTTCCTTTATGGATCACTATTTTAAATACTCTGAAGTTATTGCATTAGCACACCTATGAAGTTTTCACCTTTTACATTAGTGCACCTTGGAGAAATCTTAATCTAGATGCAAGGAAGTCCCAACTATTTTCTTTCCCACAGATAAAATACTTAAAAAGTTAAACTTGAAGCAGATTAAAGTGTGCAAGGGATGGGAATTCTGAGAAAAGACATCTGATTGCCCTTGTGGACTTGGAATTTAAAATGGGAGAGAACAAAAGAGTATAGTTGTAAGCTTGAGCTCAGTCAGAATAAACGTAAATTTGTTGTCCACTTTTACATACATATAAAAATAAAGCAAAATCAGAAGGGATCTCTGTGCTTATTCAGCCATGATCCTTAAGCTATTTTTACCTGAGGAAAAAAAATAATGTAATTGATAGAAGTGACAAATTTTTTGGATAAAAGGCAGTTATTTCAAAATCCTGAAATGGTACTATATAGTCAAATAATAAAGAATAGATCAAGATGATTAAAAAATAACTTGTACATCTCATTTCTGCTATTTATAACTTTTTTACATCTAGTGATATATATTTTATAGTATATTAATCTGTGTAAATTAATATGCTTACTATTTTTCTTTGGAATATGATGTGGTAACTCATACAAATTTTTAGGAAAAATGCACAATACTTTATGTTAAACCTATAATAGCTGATCATTTCAAAAATCAAAGAAAATCATGAACACATTAAAAGATTTTCCATTAAGTTTCTGAAAAATATAGGAAAAGAGTAAAGGCAAATGATGTTAGAAATGATCTCAGAAGTAGATTTGGTTTAAGTACCACCTAAAATCTTCATAACTTCCTTAACAACAACCTATAAAAAGTGAAAATTTTTTATTATCATATTATGATTTGGGGGACTTACTCTCGAAATCCAGGAAAAAGTGTGGATAGTTTTCAATTTCCCTGGTCAGGACTTTGAGCAGGTTTCCCATCCCAGCAAACCTAGGAAAGGCAATATAAGAAATGAATAAATACCATTAGAAATAGAAATACCAGGCTCTTCAGGAGCATCCTGGGCCTTCTCTGCTACTGTGAAGGCCAGGAAGATGGCGTCTCTCTCTCTCAGAGATGAGCAGTTGCCTGATACCCTTGTCCCTGAACTGGTGGCCCAAAAATATCTCAGACGTGATGGGTGTCTAAAACTCAGGGACATATGACGTAAACCACACCAATTAGAGCAGTGGTGGAAGCATTATGAGTAGTCTCTGGAGAATACATTCTCATGCAGTATCTCATTCATGATTAGAAGTATTAATCAATGACCATTATACTAAAATAACCAGGTATTTTAGTTTAGGAAACAGACTTTTAATATACTTTACAAAACGAATATATATTCTACAAAGTGAAGGACCTCTTTGCTAATCCTTGAAATTCTTACAGTTAATATCTCAATTTTGCTTTGTTTCCTGTCCATCAAAGAAGGCACTACTAAATATCTGTCCAGAAAAATCCTTCTTAAAATTCATGACAAGCATGGATTTAGGGTCCTAGGGTCTCTTTGAGTTATGTGTATGAGACAAGATTCCTTAAGATGAGATTCCTGGGCAAGCTGAAGGCTTTCATTGTTCAACATTTCGATGGTAAGTAGGTAGGGGAACTTCTTGAAATATAAAGGTTAAAAGGCATAATATCAAAAATGTCATTTTCCTTGAAACAACAGGCTAAGACATTTACAAAGTCAAATCAAGAGAAATGTAAATTTGTTACACATCTGCAGTCCTCTCCTAAAAAAATCCAAATAGGTAAACTATAGTTACCTTTAAGTTAAAAGCACAATCTCTACTGCTCCCAGAACTAGACACTGCACTGTCTGCTGGGGAGGCCATGTCCTGCACCCCTCATCCATCCAACATATGTTCATCGGACAGCGATGGCAGCTGTGCTGTTTGGAAGGCCTGCCTCTCCTTGGCCCTGCTATGCATGAACTAAGATGCCTGTCTGTAAAGACTCACTTTCCAAGTCATGGGTCCAGGACTGAGCTGAGCCACAGTTTTCTATGCCTGTAGCTTCTGACACAATGCTGTTGAAACAGGGAAGTTTTTGAAGGTACCGCTACAAGGAGGACACAGTGAGAGATGAATGCACTGAAATAATGTGCTGCAAATTGTGCGATGTGCTTACCACAGTCTTCTGTGAGAAAGCCCTCGCACAGGCATGTTCATGGCAGAACATCTCCAATCAGGGTGGAAAGAGTCAACTTTATCCACATCACATTGGAACCCAACCTGGGCTCCCAGGGCACTGCCTGTCTCATCTCCAGGAGTCTGTCTGTCTCTAGGAGTGTGTCTCCCCCCTAGTATATGGATTTTCAGCAGGTACACTGAGACCAGCACTTACAACAAATGCTGAAGAAATAGAACCTGCCCCTACCACAGACCACAAAGGCTACCATTGTTTAGGGTGTTCCTATAGAAGGTGGATTTGACAGATTGTATGCTGCTCCAGAAAGTGTGGTAAGACCACTGGGAAATTAATGAGAAAAATCTTTATTGTATGTTATGAAGAAGTTTCTAACCATTACAGCTGCCTAACATTGAGTAATTTCCCCTTGAAGTGGGGAACTTTCCCACAATGGTGATGTTTAAATAGCATCCCTTACTGATGAGGTAGAAATGACTGATGTGTTGGGGGAAAAGGTGGACCAGAGAGCTCTTATACTTCTCCTGCTTTGGAGCAAATGAGTACATGGGCGTGAACACAGTGTGTGTGTAGACACACACATTCACCTGTATGCACACACATGCACACACACAAGACAAATACTGTATTTCTCTCCTCCAAAACAATTTTCCCTCTGCTGTCTGCCATTCCTCTCTTTGTCTTCTGCCTTTATGCACATTTCCTTTTAAGATATTTTTCAGAAATCCATGTATGAGGTAGGTTTGCCAAGTGTAAAGCTTGGAACTGGTATCATCCAGCCCTCTCTCCATGAGGCAGCATTTGTAAACTCTCCTGCCTGTTTTGGGAAGAGTGTTGACAGTTTTATGAGCAATTCCATCCCAGACCTGGAGGTAATTTTTGTAGGATGATGACCCAGTGTTTAGAAGAAGACCTGGTTTTTATATGTAATGTCTTAATGGAAGTCAAATAGCCTTAATTTCTTTATTATTGTGCTATGACTGTCACAAGAGATGTATATGGACTTAACTTTCTCCTCAAATTCTGTCTTGTGTGTGATTTTACTGGGAGACTATCTGAGTGGGAAATATGTAAAGACTCTAAAATCTCTAACAGACTGGAAAAAATGTAGAAATATATGCAAGTGTTAGTAGCGTTCTATCTCTTCCATGGGTATGACTTGGTTGACTGACATCTCAAGTATCTTGGAAGATGATTCTAACATTAACCACTGCCAGTTACTTGGAACTTCCAGAATTACAGATGTCTTACCTCTAAAATGGATGTCACATCTGCCCAATAATGGGGGCATTATGGACTATGGGAAGTCAAGTCTAGTTTTATGGCACCTCAAAACATGTTTCAAAGCTGATACAAGGGCCAGGGATACAGCTCAGGGGCACAGTGCCTGCTTGGCAAGAGTGAGGTTCTCAGTTTGATTCCTGATTCCAAAGAAACCAAAAAATAACATAAAAAAATAAGCAATGCTGATACAAGATCTCTGCATTGACAGAGAAACACATCATCTCATCTCCTCCACAGGAAACAAGAGCCAATGCTTATTATATTCTGCCACCTTGATGAGGAATCCTGGGAGCATCTGGTTTAGCGAGGTCTGCAGTTAAACAGGTGCATCACAGAAAGGGTTGGTAAGTGGAGACCACCCTTATTTTTAGCTGGACCCAGGGATCCATTTGGAAAGGTTGCATGCCTATGTTCTCTGTGCTGGAGACTCTTTAACTTATCCAAGTGCTCCAAGTGAATACAAAACACACTGTTCTGCACCATGGTACTAGTGGGATGGCTTAGTTAATGATAGAGATTATTTTAAAGGATATTTTATCTTTCTACAAATTATTTGAGCTTATCCTTCTTTATGGCAGAGTAGTACTCCATTATGTGTAAATACCACAGTTTCTTTTTTTAATTTTTTATTTTATTTTATTATTTTTTTTATTTTAAAAAAATAAAAGTACAAAAACATATTGACAAACAGACACCAATTAGCATAAAAAATAGTACAATCACAACTAATCTATAGACAAGGTGATGTGGTCTCAACAGTGGTTATTGCTTTATCCATTAATATCTTCGAAGTGTAAATATATGAACCCATATACAGACATGCAAATTTAGTCAGACAATTAATCCTCTCAACAACAGAAAAAACACAAAAACCAAAAATCCAGAGACAAAAAACAAAACAGGCAAACAACAACAACAGCAACAACATCAACAACAAAAAAACACCAATAGTTGCTGCTTTACATATTGATATCTTCGAAGTGTGTGTTCAGGATAACACATACAGACATACAAGATTGATCAAATAACCCGTCATCGATTATTGCTTAGCATTAAGTGATATAATACAATAGTAGAACCATGTTAGCCCTCCTGCATATATGTATATTCATATATACATACATACATTTTTTTTTATTTTTTTTTTATTTTTTTATTTTTATTTTAGAAACATAAAAGTACAAAAACATATTGACAAACAGACACCCATTATCATAGAAAATAGTACAATCACAACTAATCTATAGACAAGGTGATATGGTCTCAACAGTAGTTGTTGCTTTATCCATTGATATCTTCGAATTGTAGATGTATGGACCCATATACAGACATGCAA